>JAODOY010040334.1:0-15000 GCA_025399855.1 Forbesichthys papilliferus
ATATATATATTTTTTTTTTTTAATCAGTGATCAGCAGATGGGCAGCTACATAAAACTCATATCTATTGTAACAAATATTTAGTTTTTCAAAGGCTGTAAAACATGCTGCCACTAGAGGGAGCCGTTATACCAGCTTTTGCCATTGGAGTAGTCTGAAGTCCAGATTTTTTTTTCTCGCTCTCCTCTGATTGTTCTCTTCACAAACAGCTGCAATGCTGTTTCATTTCCTATGAGCACGACACGAAGTCCTTTAGTTGGGTGTGTGTGTGTGCTTATCTGCCTGCCTAAGCGCTGAGTAATGGCTGTCAAAACAACTGTCAGACTATCCTGACTATAACTAACCTCATTAGAACTCAATTCATCCAGAAATATGACTCTGGCCCTCCACTCATTCAGAGACATTGTGTCCAGTAAACATGATTGATGGCACAAGATAGCTCTTAAGCAACTGCCTTATCGTTTTAATTATTAATGAATGAATGAATGAATTATTTAATTATAATTATTGTTTGTTTTGTTTAGCAGAGACCATGTCCTTCACAAACCATTCCTGTCATTGTCTGCATTGCCAACTGACAAGCTGTCAATTCCATGACGTCGGTGCAATGACGCTCTGAAGAGCATGCTGCAATGGGTATATGTCCCCTGTTAACAGATCACCGTATCTCTTTTTTAATTTTACCCTCTAGACCGGGATAAGGTGCCACGTGTTTAGGTTAAGCTACAATGGCTCTCTCTGTCCAGGGCATCTTTTAGTGAATTAGCTGGTGCTGAACCCAAAGTGACAGTTGGTTATCAATAAACCAACGTGCTGCTCGGGTTGCTGGACGTTTTGTGCATCGATGACCCCTGTGACACACATGGGCACCGTGGTGGTGGCCACCCTGGATCGTTCTTCCCACCTCTACCCCCCGCCACTCCACCACCGTCACCCCTCAGCAAATGCTCAATTATGCAGATGCTCAATTATGGACGACGATCATTAGAAACAGGACACGCCGGAACACACCAGCTTGCCTAGACAAGATAACCACACGCACACACACACACACACACACACATACTGACTGTGATGAGCGCGGACATTCAAGCCTATATTCAAGTGCTAATGGGTTATAATACCTTTCATTTCATTCCGCCGGCAGTACACCCCTCTTAACCCTCATGGCACATGTCAGTTGGCCATCAGCGAACCTATATAGGTGCCAGTCAGATCTACTGAACTGCAACAGTTTCAACTGCTAGACAACAAAAATGCTCTTGACCCCACAAAGGGTAGGCTATATGGCGTGCATGTATGCTAAATGAGATCCTTAACAAACAAATTATAATTTAACAAGGCTATCCACAGTTTCAGGTGTCATTTTGGTATAATTTTTCATGTTGAAAGCGTTATCCTAAACATCTTCATCAACTCATTTAAAAAGTATATACTCTATTACAACAAAAATGCATTTGACCAACTGACTTAACACTTCAGTTTTGATTTATACAGTAGGTATACAGGTTGGCAGGTCTAGGCATGCCTGTACCATTTACTAATGCTGATGCAATTGAACAGATGACTAACTCTACCTAGGCTAATCAGTGACCAGATGTGTGCAGCTATTTGGTTAACAGTGTGAGACGGCAACTGAAAGTTGAACGCAGCCTAGCTTGACATTCTTCTGAGATGCTAAGGAAACAAATAAACCTGGTCTACAACGGAGGCATTGACAAGAAGCGGTCAAAGTTGACAATGACTTAAAAGCCAAAGATCAATTTACAAAAAAAAAAAACCTTATGTTTATGATTAAACCTAGACTTTTTAACCTGTCCTCAAGGGAAAACATGGTTAAAATGAGTTTGTGGCTCAAAACATGCATTGGTCTATGACAGCGAGTTGGAATAACATAATAATAGACAGGTTAGCTTGAGCCTGCCACTGGATAAATGCTGTTGAAAAAATAGCAGCCTCTCCCGAACGCTCTGTTAAAAGGACCTGAATGAAACATATTCATTATTATGCCATGAAAACCTGCCATGCCATACTACATGTTTGACAGGCCACTAGGTAATTTCATTATCTAACGGCCACTTTGTCCAATTTGACATTCCTGCCGCTGTGCAGATGACAAATTAGTGTGGCTCCCAGAAGTCTTGATGTTTGTCTTTCATAGGTAGGTTGAAGCCAGCAGTCCCCAAGCAGGCCCCATGCATGGCAAGTTAGGTGGCTTTGACATGTGAACTCTTTGTGACCCACACAGCCATGATTAATACTGGAACCGTCTCTCAGAGTGCTCATACCCTTCTTAGTAATACCTCAAAACGAATGGAGCACTTCCCGTGCAGAACCATAATGTGCGTGTGCGCATGTGTAACAATGCAATATGCATTGTATAGTGCTATATGTATTGTGTGTGTGTGTGTGTGTGCGTGCGTGTGTGCGTGGGGGAGGTAAATAATGATTACTGTATATGCTTTAAAACTTATTTGAAAACTAAATTAAACAAATTAATAAGAAATTATTAAAAACAAATAACCACAAGAGCCTTGGACTTCCTCACTTCTGAAAGTAAATTATTTCTTCTATCAGCAGTAAAATTGCATTATTTATTATTATGTTTTCTTATTTTACGGTACTTGGGAAAAGGTCAATAGTAAAAACCCACATTTGTAATGTCCTGTTGCATAAACTGTGGAGTTCTCACTTGTCTGAACAGTGCTGAACACATTTAGAATAAAAATATGGTGAGATTAGCATTTACTAGATGTGCATTAGATGTCGCCATGGTTACATCTCTATGTGGATTATACATTATTAATCTGGTTTCCATACCCATTGCTCTCACCCCTTGACACAGATTAGAGTTAGAGAGAATCATATAACGGTGGGTCTGATATATTACGGCTATGGTGCTCAGGCCTGTTCAGAGCAGTGTTCCATGTGAGTGCTATTATGAATTAATATACTGTAGACGCTCAAATCTTGATTGTGGCTAGCAGATTAGCAGAATAGGTAAATGGACTGCTTTTATATAGCACTTTTATCCAAAGAGCTTTACAGTATTTTGCCTCACATTCAATCATGCACACACACAGTGATTGCTGCCATGCAATACATTGCTCAAGGATGATTACAAGTAGGTCAACACCGGGGTTCAAACCCACAACCTTCCGGCTAGGAGCCTGTGTGTGTGTGTGTGTGTGTGTGTGTGTGTGTGCGCGTGTGTGTGTGTGTGTTTGCATTGCAATACAGTATCGGAGCTTACTGGTTCATATCACTGTTAAGTAGCCATAGATGTAACTGGAGTGTGGGGACTACACCTCAATGGGCTCAATCTGTCCTCTATGGACACACAGAGACACACACGCTGTATTGGGTAACACTACAGCCCGTGTATTATTTAGCGGCCTCTGGACGCCAGAAAGCAGCAACTATATTCCTGTACCTGTCCACACGGTACACCTCATTATTAATGAGTCAGAGAGAGAGAGAGAGAGAGAGAGAGAGAGAGAGAGAGAGAGAGAGAGGGGGGGCTGGCTTATATGGTACTGATAAGAGATTTGGGGAGAGTATTGTTTGTGCTTGAATATTCATTTAAAATGGAGAATGACGAAGCGTGAGGCTGTGTATTTATGTGTTCATAAATATGGACAATGTAAACTGCAAAAGTATCTGTCACTTGTGTTGAACCCTAGACCCCCAAAAGGAGGTGCAGGGTTCAAATTGTACAACCCCCTTGCAGAATAACATGATAGCAGTTAGTAAGCATAAGGACACGTTTTCACTATTTCTTTACATTTTATTGAAGACAGAAAAACTATTAAAAACAATACAAAATACTTTAAATTTAAAAACATATTTGTCATCACATTGCAAACACTCCTCCCCTACCCCTACCACAAATATGTCCACTAGACCACCTGAATAGAACGTATAGACTCATAAAACAAGTGTGAATAGCAAAATTGTCATTGAGAACACTGTAGGAAATTGCTACAGAAAATAGCCATATGAACATAAGATAACATTTACTTTGGCACTTTAGCATAAAAGTAATAATCACATTATGGATAAAGAGGCGAATCCCTGTTTTCCTGTACTGAATCAGTAGTGTGACAATGATAACATGTTTTATTTTATTCATCCTTCTCTTTATCAAGGTCTGTGCTCTGAAATGGTCCCAGCGTGTGTTGGGCTGCATACAGTAGCTCTCCCGGCAAATTTAAAGGTTATGTCAGCTATTGCAAGCTAAATGCTAAGCTAATACACGTCTTGTCAAATTCAACAAATATCTCCTCGCATTTCGCTAGCTTCCCGTTCTCTGAAAAGATTATATGATACTACACAGCCCTGGCTCCATAAATTGTAATATGAACAAAGTGCGGAACACTGCTTGTATCAACACAGCTGTAGCACTACGCTTTGCTTCTCAATGCATTTTCGACGTGTGTATCGATTCAGACCCTGGTCCGGAACAACACAAACGAACCATAGGTGTGAAAGCATCCTCACTTTATTCATGTGTCAAAATGTGCTTTTACAAGTTACACAGCCACACTTGTAAGAACCGTTTAATTCTATGTAAAGAGTTTAGAGCAGGGCTATCCCTAGCTAGCCTAGCTTAGCCACAGAGGTACAATCAGTACAAAAGCACTTTTTTAGCCTTCAATTTAACTCTAATTACATTTTCTCCGTATCAGTCTGGAACCCCACAATGCAAAAGTGTACATTAACGGTGAAGATAAAAAAATCCATTCGGCCAATCATTGGCCGGCTGAAGTTTTTCCAAAGATAATAGCATCAGCGTATGTCATAGTATCTTCCAACAGCGCTAGCTGAGTTTAAACAGTCCGATTGGGTAGGGTATTTGATTTAAATGTTTTAGCATTGCATTTATGCAATGATTTTCCGACCCATCTGCCATTCAAATGGCTGTACTGTATTGCCTCACATTCACCAATTCACAAACACGGCGGTGTCAGCCACACAACGCGCTACCACTACCTGACCACCAGGGAGAACAGCTAGGGGTTATGGTGTCTTGCTCAGGGACACCTTGACACTTGGTGAGCAGTTAGCGGGGTTCGAACCAACAACTTCGGCATCACCTGCCGCCCTGCTCTACCCCACTGCGCCAATGCCACCCTATTTAAGACAAATGCTTTTGAATTGAGAGGGGTTTCAGGCTGATACACGCGGTGAAGTCAAACTGTAAAGGTGTTTTTATTGTCACATACATGTAACAAAATTCCTCCTCTGCCTTTAACCCATCCCTCAAGGGAGCAGTGGGCAGCCGCTGTGCAGCGCCCGTGGACCAACTGGTTGATGCCAGTGTCTGTGGTCACATGGCACTGACTGGAGGGTGAACCTGACATGTTTTTAGATAGTGGGGGAAACCGGAGCACCTGGAGGAAACCCAAGCAGATACAGGGAGTACACAAACTCCACACAGAAAGGCTGGGCCGACCGGGGTTCGAACCCGGGACCGTCTTGCTGTGAGGCCGCAGTGCTGGGTTGCCACTTGTTGCTTGAGTAACCTGTCGCTTGAGAGGTTTTATCTCCTCTCAACTTTGCTACCCGTCTCCCATTTCCACCAATGTTCCTAGCCATGCCCGCCTCCTCGTATTTCCGCGGCCCATGTTGCATAGCCATGTAGCAGCCATTAGGATAAATACTGTAGCACCATCCTGACATACTTTTACTCTTTGCCCAGTATAGCTGCAACGCACGTGGCCTCATGCATGCAGGCTCTGCAATCATATAGCAGCTCATGCATTAATATGGACGCCATGCTTCAGCCTGCTTGGCCCACCTCGTTGCCAATGTCTCTGGTTGAGGGTTCGACTCCCAGCTGGGAGGTCGTGGGTTTGAGTCCCAGAGGTGGCACACCTTGAGTGTGCTTAAGCAAAATGCCCAAACCCAATACCTGCTCTATAAGTAATAATTGTACTCTCTGTTAAAAGGAATTGTAAGCTAATACATAAAACATCTCAAAGCATTTTGCTATCTTATTCTCTGGGCGTGCTGAAATAATAATCTGGTACTTCAACACAACGCTGACTCCGTAAATAGGCACGTAAAATGGTAAGCACCATTAACAACAACAAAGCCGCTTTGCTTTGCACTGCGTTTCAAGGTGTGGGGCGGTGCCGGGGTGGGCTATTGTTTTGATTTGAGCATGAATTTAGCAAGTGTTCTTGAGAATAACCCTGCCTTTAATGTACCTGGGACCAAAGCACCATATTACCTAACTGTAATGGTGCTATCTCAACAAAGCCAGGTGCTTCGTAAGTGGTCGATAATGGACAAAACGACAGCGTGCACGAGCATGCAGCGTGCGTCCGTAGAGGTTTTCACTGCTCATGCCATGCACCTTTGGCACCATACGGGATCCCCCCCTTCCTCCTTCTCCTCCTTACCGTCCTTCTCGGGGTGGGGTTGGGGGGATCAGTAGTCCATGTTGTGGTTCTTTGTGTCTGTCTTGCCCTGCAGGGCAGCGGGGAGCAGGGGCAGGTTGAGGCTGGCCCCGACTGCCGCCGCCGCCGTTGCTCCCCGCTGGAGGGAGGAGCGCAGCTGCACGGCATTCCTCCTCGCTCCGCTTACGCCCGCCGCCGATGGACACCCCGTAGCCACACCCCCCCTCCTGCCTCTCTCCTGCCCCAGGCTCTTGAGCACCAGCGTGCGCTGCCTATGTGGCAGCGGCGGCGTGGGGGGGAAAGCGTGGGGCTTGGGGCCATTCACCAGCAGCCCCGGGGTGGGCGGTCCAGTGCGGGTCAGGCCCACCCAGGTGACCCTTCCCCTGGCCACAGCTCCCCCGTCCTTGAATTCCCCCTGGTGGTTGTTGCGCAGGCGGGGCAGCGGCGCTGCGGGCGAGGTTCGGAGGGGGGCTGGAGAAGAGGTGGGCATTTCCATGGCGACCGGGCGGCGGTCCCGGTGCGAGGTGGCCTCCCTCGGGACGCTCACACAAGGGGGAACGACGTTCTTCTCCGATGCGTAGAACATCTGCAGCTTCTCCAGGCGCTCACCCGCTGCGCGTTGCGGGCGCTCGTCATGGAGACGGACGCCGCGGTAACAGGCCACCATCGCCGCTGCCCCGTCGGAGTGGCCATGTCTGAGGGGCCGCGGCGCGCTGCCATCCCTGATTGGCTCGGCCGGGGAGGTGACTTGGCAGGGGGGGGCGGAGTCACAGAGTTTGGACGCAGAGCTTCTTGGAGAAGAGAGACGAACCAGCTCCCTCTCTCTAAACACAGACACTGGAGCGCACACACACACACACACACACACACACACACACACACACACAAACTGTATGTTTGCAGTTGAAAACTGCACAAATAGTTGCAGCAACATCTTATTGTTCAGGATCATGCATTAAAGGCCCGTATCACTCAATTACAATTACAATTTTCCAGCTAAATGTGTTAGCTTGATCGTCTATCTGAATGGGAGGATAGGTCAAAGTGTTGTCTGTGTGTGTGTGTGTGTGTGCGTGTACGTGTGCGTGTGCATGTGCGTGCATAGAGTATGCGCGTGTGTGCGCGGGCACATGTTTTATTAGCTCATCGCCATGGGTTCCCATTAGCATACCGCTAATTAGCACATGCTACCTTCAGGAAACAGTGCTTCTCTGGTTTCTACGGAGATGGCAACCTCATCATCGGCGATCCCAGACGGAGGAGGAGGCGGTGGGGGAGAGGCGGGGCGCTGGGGGGAGTGGCAGGAGGGAGGCAGACGGGGGAGGGGCTGCGACACATCGTGGTTGTCGTGGTGATCCTCCCTGGGCGCGGCCTCGGGCTGTTTCCTGCTTCCTTGGCCAACCGTTTGCGGTTGGCTCCGTAATAGAGGCCTGCCGGGCTGCTTACTGGGGACCGCCTCATTGGCCGGCTCCTTCTGCAACACACAGCGATAGGCTGTAATCACGGAGACGGTGGAACGTGGGAGAGTGCTGAATGCCATTAGTGACACGCCCACAGGCCGGAAGCAGAGAGAATATAATTTAACAGAAAGGTTCCGACGGACGGCACTTCCGTATTGGATTTTTGTGAGGAGGGGGGCGACCTTTCACCCTTTTAAGCAGACCAGGACGACCCAGTGCTCCATGCACGTCAACGGAGAGGTCCACGGATTTCACCAGAATATTGCCCACTATTTCTCTTCTTGGGGCGTAAAAGGGTATTTCATTTTTTTATGAACATTGAGTACCTACGATCAATCTGAGGTCACAACGGTATTTCTACGGCAAACTGTCTTGGGGTAAATTGACTTTGTTCCAGGCCATGCATGGTAGATGTAGCTCTCTGGGCGCTGCTTACATCAGACTCCACAGCAAAACGCCGTCGGTGACGTGCTTACCTGAGAGACCAGAAGTCTTCCATTGTTGCTTTTATTGAAATCAACGCTCTATCTTTCTATAATTATAATGCCCAATATCTTTGGTTCAATTCATTTCAACTCAAACACTTTATTACAGATTTTTACAATCACCTTGTCCCACATTTCAGAACCATGGAGTCATTTTTCACAACTGAAAGAAATGTTTCAACAAAATGCCTTTTTTGATGTGTGTGTGTGTGTGTGTGTGTGTGTGCGTGCGTGTGTGCGTGTGTGTGTGCGCGCGCGCACCTTGCTGCCCTTCACTGCTGTCTGGATGCGGTTGAGCTTGCTGAGCAGTAGGTGGTAGGAAGCCAAGATGGCGGAGGGCCGATTGGTGGTCATGGTGTGGATGACGTCAGAGGGAGAGTAGCCCAGCGTGTCCGTCATGTAGGTCAGCACTGACGCATTCACCTCCTCTGGATGTAGCCTTGGGGAGGCAGAGGGAGATGAAGCATAGCTATACAGGCAGGGTTGGGAAGTAACTGATTACATGTAATTAGTTACAGTTACAGTTACAGTAGTTAGTTGATTATATGTAATTGATTACAAAAACACAAACATGGAGTATATAATGAAGAGTACATAGAGTACATACCTACTGTACATTACAATACTGTACATCAGTGTTGGGCAAGTTACTCAGGAATTGTATTAAGTAACTTAATACTCCTTCAAAAAGTAATAATATTACTTTACTTATTACTGGGTATTATAATAATATTACTTTACTTATTACTGGGTATTAAAAGTAATTAGTTACGTTACTATATTACTTTCACAATCACTACCCTGCCTCACCTCTTTCGAACATTGGCAACCTGTGTAGCCAGCTCGTTTTAGAACTGAATCCTCGTTATCAGAACAATAATGAAACTTAGGAGTCGACAATCAGCCAAAGTGAAAACATTGCAGCTTCTCAAACCAGATGATTGACAGGTTGGTTCAAGTAGCCTACCCTAAATTAGCTAGGACCAGAAATCTCGTTTTTGTAACACAGTAATGCATTACTTGAATTAGTAACTGTGATAACATTACTGTTTTGGAAATAGTAATTAGTTACACTACTAGTTACTGAAAAATGTATTAGTATTAAGTAACTACATACTTCCAAACATTGCTGTACTTACATACAATACATATAACACATACTGCATGTACGCACAGCGCATAAATACACACCTGTTCTTATGGGAAAGTGTGTGCAGTGGTTTCTTGGCGTATCCCTCGTTGATCCACTTTTGTTCCATAGCAGCTCGGATACTGGGTCTCTTCACCGGGTCGGGCTCCAGCAGGGCCAGAACGAAACCCATTGCACCTTTGCAGGAGCGATGGGTGAGGTGTGAGTGAGGGAGAAGAGGTTAAGGAGAACAATGCAATAGAGGAATTCACTTAACTGTCAGTCCGCTATTGTAAGCTAATTGTAAGATAATACACATTTAGTCAAATTCCTCAAATTTCTCCGAGTGGAAAGCTAGTGCTAGAGTTAATCGTTTTCTGGCCCTGGCTTCTTAAATCGGAGCACAAACAAAGTGGTGCATACCCGCACATATCAACAATACAGTAGACTTCGTAATGTGTTTCAATGTGTGGGGCGGAGTTTTGAGGGGACTTGGTTTTGATTTTAATTCAAAGCATTGTCGAGAATGACTACCCTGCCTTTAATTGTGGCACGTTCATTTCAATGTGTCTCAGAAGATGGAGTCCAAACAAATTACTCCGCTCCCAGGAAAACTAATCAGCGACGGAACTGGCAGCCTGGCAGCGTTCAGCAAGGAGATTACAGATACGATCTGTTGCCTGGCACAGCAGACTGCACCAAAACAAGGGCCGCTGCCAGACTGACAACCTACAATTACTACAGCGCTGTACAGGTCTGTACTTGTACCAAAACAGTGTGGAGGTGGAGCCAGATACACATGCAGCTTGTATAACACACTAGAATTATGTAACTATTATTCATAAAAACTCTGGCAAAATGGGAAATATAGATCAAGTATGAAATTACTGAAGAGACCTTTACATTTCAGAATATGTGCAGATACTATTACTAAATGTGTAATTCAATCAATGTATTCTCCTCCCATCAAAAAAGAATCATAGATCTAGGTTTGGATCATCGCAAAATTCTAACCAATTTCCCTCAGACCCTATAATAGCTGAATTAACCGACTGAGATACCCTGCTAACAGATGAACGAACAAACAAACCAGGAGAAAACATGAAAAACACAATCACCTTTGCTGACGTCGCTGGGGACACTGCTGATTTCTCTGTTGACCATCTTGTGGTGCAGCTGCTTAATGTTGAACGGCTCCACAGTGAAGGGCAGGGTTCCTGTCAGCATAGCAAACATGCTAACGCCCCTGAGAACACACCCACACGACGCAGAGACGTTACACGTATGATGATGTATGGTCTAAATTAAACTTATTACAATATTATTGTCATCCATTAACTTCATTCAGTTTTGCATATATTGCACCTCAACTCCTGCACAGTTTAAGAGCATACTGCATTTTACTAGCAAGTAACTAAACCATCAGGCTACAGTAAACACAACTTTTTGGAGGTGCAACTATGTTTAATTCATTGTCAATGAGGTAGGCATCTTGCCCGAATGATTACTACAGGTTGGTTGGACTTGTGTGGTTTAGGTGTGACATTAGACAATTGCCAATTAGATTATTACTTTTCCAACACTTTTCACGTTTCCAAGGACGACTTCTCAGATGGTTCTATGTAGCAAAAAATGCAACACGTCAGGGCATGCTAGGATCTAACCCATAGCCTTCATCCAGGAGCCGACCCCACCTAACCGCTAGCCTATCCTGTGCTTCAACAGGGGATCCGGGACCCCTAGTGGGTCCTCAGAGGTACTGCATGGGGTCCTCCAAATTATTTGATCCTAAATTTTTCTTCCAAAAAATAAAGTGAACAAATAGATTAATATAAACACAACCTGTGCTATAAACACATAAATCTGTGAAAAATTATTTAAATAATGATATCGTTAGTGGCCTATAGGCCTGTCCTACACATTATTGTTGACACGGCAACTAAATATTTGATATCATATGTGATGGGGGGTCCCTGTGCCATGTTTCTCTCAGCCAAGGGGTCCTTGGCCAGAAAAACGTTGACGACCCCTGCTGTAAATCGTTTACATACAGATTCATAAACTCTGTATGAACTTTAAAGGGTATTTTTATATGACTTTCTGACACTAGATGTCGAAGTAAGCCCACCAGCATTTCAGACCAAAACAAACGGCGTTGTGGGCACCGCACACGCGCACGTGCACACTCACACAAGCACACATACACACAAAGAATAGAGGAGCTCAGATTACAACAGAAAGTGTGATGTCATCCTCTGCTCAGGACTCAGTTACTCCACTATATCTTTGTTTTGTGCGCTTTGTTAATTGTTATAGAAGCGTCACATTGAGCACCTGTGACACTTACACAGACCAGACGTCCACTTTGGGGCCGTACTTCCTGTGAGCCAGCAGCTCAGGGGCTGCGTATGCCGGACTCCCACACTGGGTGTTCAGAAGGTCCAGAGACAGACACTCTGCCTTCAGTGTGTTGCTGAGGCCGAAGTCTGTACAGAACGGAAACAGCAGCCAGATACAGTAACAGCTGTTTGGGTGGGGAGCTGCAAATGCTGCAATATATGTTTGTGTGTGTGTGCGATTGTGTGTGTGTGCGCGCGTGTGTGTGTGTGTGTGTGTGTGTGTGTGTGTGCGTGTGCGTGTGTACTTTAAGGTTGGAGTCAGGGATTCCGAAGAAATATTGTTGAGTGTTGAACTCAATCGACGCAAAAACATCTCACCCTTCAATGCAATAGGCTGCTCCCTCAGAAGCTCCTCCCTCTCGCATTGGACACGCATTGCCAAGACTGGAATAGTGTTGTGTGGTGCGGTCTGCACCACTTTGTTTGTGTTCCCATTTACAGCGCTACGGGCTGTGTAGGAACACCAGTTTCTTTTTTTTAGCGCGCACAGAGAACGAGCTGCTGGCGGGCCGCGAGGAGATATTCGCGGAAAATGACATAAAGTGTGTTCGCTAACAATCGCTGACTCCACCTTTAACAGCCATATTATTGACAGGTGAAAAACTAAAGCTTAAATGACCAAGAACAGGGAATGTCAACGTACCCACAATCTTTATGTTGTTATGTTCATCCAGTAAGAAGTTTTCAATCTTCAAATCTCTACAGAAGGAAGGGATTGGGGCAGACATTTTTCGTTGAATTGTTTAGCCTTCACGAGACATTCAACAATGATTGATGATTTTCTTTAAAGCATATATTGAACACAAATTTTACTGAAATTGAAGCTTAGTTGCTATTTAAAAGTGAATTTCTACTGGACCCAGTGGAATCAGTACAGTTCTGGAATCAGTACAGTTATTTTTCAAACTGTGATTTCATATACTTTTTCATCTTCATCATAATCTATCGCTTATGAGATGATAAGACAATATGATTTCATATATTGGTACTTATGGTAAATGCTAACCATGTGTGATATTTCTATGAAGCAATTTATAACCATATAACTATATAATAACCTATGGGATATAAGAAAATAATAAGTCTGTTTAATAGTTCGTTTTTTGGGGATAATTACACTTTTGTCTACAATGCAGTCACTTGTTTATTGCAAGTGTTCCCTCTTCATGAAGACATAAAGAGACCTTATTGTGGTATCAGGTATTGGCGAGACCTTGCCAAGCTCATGTGGAATGCCCGTTACAAACCTAGAAACATTGCTGGTACCCCAGACCTCTCCAACACCCCGGCAACCACACGGTCTACCGCACAGAGACGAAATGAAAAGCTGTGGTAATGAGGGGGGTGGGATCCCCTATAAACTGTAGCCTGGGAATCAGCTCCGCGCCTTTAATCTTACCTCCATCTTCCATAGTCACACAAAGCCTATGCTCGCGCACAGCCGTTAAAGTTGAAAGATGAAAAGCGTGAAAACAGACGTTGTCGTAAAGAGAGAAATGTTTGCGGTAATCCTTCGAAATGTGGGTGGCAGGAGGTTCATGTGCAGATTTTCCTGTAATTTCCAGTTTAAACTTTGTGTGGTGGTGGTGTCACACACCAAGTCCAAATGGTCTGTGTGTGTGTGTGTGTGTGTGTGTGTGTGTGTGTGTGTGTGTGTGTGAGCGTGCGCGTGTGTGCACGTGTGTCAGAGAAAGACGTGCTGTTGAAGGGCAGGAAGCGACATCGTTTAGGGACTTCATTAGCGAGGAAGTGGGTGATGCTGTGATGATGTGTGAATCATGGCTCTGGCGCAGAATGATGATGTCATTGCCTGGTAATCACATTCCCACCCTGAGAGGAGCCAGGGAGTTAAACCCAGACCCAGCTCTGCTCTGTGTGTGTGTGTGTGTGTGTGTGTGTGTGTGTGTGTATGTGTGTGTGTGCACGTGTTGAACCTCTAACACCTACACCTACCTCCTTAACACATCACTCCCACACTGCACTGGGGCCACACAGCATCATGTTCTGGAATTGTAGTTGTGTTCCTCATTGTATGTGTGTGTTGGAAGTGTATGCATTGTCAGTGTACATGTTGTGTGCTCATGTGCCCACATGTGTGCCTGTGCGTTTGTGCTCTGTGTGTGTGTGTGTGTGTGTGTGCGTTTGTGCTCTGTGTGTGTGTGTGTGTGTGTGAGAGAGAGACCTGTGCACGATGCCGTGCCTGTGCAGGTGCTCCACGGCGGACAGGATCTGTCGTACGTATCGTCTCACCTCCCTCTCCTCCAGCCGCTTCCTGTCACATATTCTGTCCATCAGGTCGCCCCCGCCGCACAGCTCCATCGCCATGTAGTAGCTGTTCTCCGTCTCCAGGGTCTGCACGCCCACACACACGCCCGCACACACACACACACACACACATGCCCGCACGCACGTGCACACGCGCACACATGCACACGCACACACACGCACATGCACAAGCACAAACATGCTCGTACATGCACGCACGCACCCCCACACACACACACACACATGCGCACACTCACGTACATACATGCACACTCTCATACACACGCACGCACACACACACACATGTACAAGTGTAAATAGCCAGATGTTAGCGCTGTGCAGTAAGTAACATGAACCTCGTTCTCCAATACATTGCTAGCTGGATGCGATATTCCGAATCCTACTATGGAAATGCCATTTATTGTTTTAGCATGGCCTATTCTACTATGGTTCTAAACAGAGCCCTCAGAGACAGTGGATTGCATGTGCTTCTGGTCCTTCTTAAGCCAATCAGAGGCAGAGTAAGGCGGGTCATGGCGTTTCCATAGATTCCATAGATTCGTATTATCACAAGCAGTGTGCAGCACCAACTGATACAGTGGCTGTGCTGTAAAGTCGTTCCCTATTTGCTACATAGTGAACTAAATTGACACTATATCCCTGTTTTATTCATGTGTCTTACAAATTCTAACTGTAGAATTGACTGCACTCAAAAATGATGCAACGACTGTGTACAACAAATGTACTATACTGCATTTTGATATCGAAAAACAGGGTTGGGAAGTATCTGTAATCCATTACAGTTACCAGCTAAAATAGTGAAACCAGATTACCAATATTTTTACTGGTATTGTATAGTA
>JAODOY010040345.1:0-20355 GCA_025399855.1 Forbesichthys papilliferus
TCTCTCTCTCTCTCTCTCTCTCTCTCTCTCTCTCTCTCTCTCTCTCTCTCTCTCTCTCTCTCTCTCTCTCTCCACATGCATGAAATCAGACATTAAAGGTACGGAAAGTAATTCTCGAGAACGCTTACTAACTTGCTTAAATCAAAACAATATCCCTCCACGGCGCCGCCTCTGCCATAGATAAACACATGTATTTTTACTGTAAGGCTCTGAATAAATGAGAACAGCAGGAGGCATTTGTTGAATTGTACCTTCATTGCATGACAGTTTGCATTATGCACTGCTGTTATAGAAAAACATACAGAAAACCCCGATAATGACATATAATGGGCCCATGCACTCTTTGAGGCATATGTACACTGTGACGGCCCTGCCTTTATTTAAACAGGGCCTGAAATTGTTTTCTTCTTATTGGCTGGATGAGTAAGCCCTAATTAGTTTAATGAAGTGCACCTGGGCCTTTCACCTATAGTGTGTTGCAGCACACTGTGGCTCTAGATCTCCTGGCACCACACATGCCATTTGTTCGGTCTGTTTCTTAGTTTAGTTAGCAGGGGAGCAGGGTCTGACTCTAGACTTGAAGCAGCCGTGACGTGTGGCGGCAGGTGGTACTGCAGCCGGAAGAACCAACTGTAATAAACATCCAATTCATAAATTCGTTACCGTTTTTACTGCTCTGCATATGTTTTTTTCAGGCGCCACACTTAGCTCATATGGTGCATCAGAATATGTGCATATGCGCCGTTATCCCCAGAGGTGGTAGAAGAATAACAGCCATATTATTATTTGATAGCATTTCAATATAGGCTAGTAGCAGAATACCTCAAAGTAATGTATAAACTACTAACAATTATGGCAAAACTATGCCATTGTAATCATTTTACATTGGTATTTCATTTCTGAAAATCATCTTGTGACCCCCTCCCCTGTCACAGTAGGACAGTTTGAGAACCACTGTCCTACTGTACCTTACATAACTCCTCTGAAGCTATAACTCTGAGCTGGCCCCTAGTGTTATACTCCACAGACTGTGGCAACATGCTATACTGTAAGTGTTTCACTATCCTTGAATACCCCTTACTCAAAAATATGTATGTCTGTCTCATGAAACCTACTCCCCTAATCTCTTACCAGTTAAGAAAGTTTGAATTGTGAAAATGGCACAATCTCCAAAATCTAGTTCATGTGGTGAGCTGACTCTCCATTGGTTCTAAGGCCCTGGTTCTTAATATGAGAGATCTATATGTTCTGGTTCCTCTGTATACTCAGGACACTGTGATGATGCAAACTTGTTTCTTCTGCAGTGAGAGATTAGGCTATGAGAAATCTTGCTGACACCCAGCGTAAAATCTCTTTTTCTAGCGTTTAATAATCCCAGTGAGGGGCCATTTATTATATAACTCCCCCTGAATTTATATGGGCTTTGCATTTATCACAGACATCTGTGGCAGAAGATTTTCTTCGTTCACTCACATTTTCTGCTGTGGTTGTGTTGCTCAGTAACCGTATATGTGTGTGTCTGTTTTTACCTGCCATCTGCGCATTATCTCTGTAATAGATACATGCCCCAGTATCTCTGTGTTGGTCTATATGCACACAGGTACTCTGTATCAAAGCAGCATGCACAATTATAGTATACAGTACTGCAAACCTGAGCATGTATAAGAAATATATATATATATATATATATATATATATAATATAAGAAAAATAGATGCTCTACTGTACATGACTGCGTGGTAGAAGAAAGAACAATATACAACTGCTGTGTATATGTGTGGGGTATATTGTGGTATATAGCAAACCTGTTAATTTGCAAGTTTGTGCATGTTGTCAGTGATAATGTGTGCCAACCCAGTATCATGACTATAACACAAACTGCCATGATACCGGGTTGTGTGTGCCTGATCACTGGGTTTTATATGGGTGTGTATGAGAAATATAGGAGGGTATTTGTGTGTTATGTGCCTGTTGTATAGGACATATGTCAATTTACTGCCATTAGTGTGCAAGTGTGTACTGTACGTGTGTGTACTGCGTGTGCTTGTGTGTGTGTGTGTGTGTGTGTCAGTGCGTGCGTGTGTGTGTGTGTGTGTGTGGTCCAAAACCTTTCCTAATAGCCCAAAACATGTCCATGGGAGCAGCAAGGGAATGTCTCTTAAGTGCAAAAAGCTTGCGAGGTCAGGATGGTGTCATGAGGACAGCCAGATCAACCAATCAGAGATGTGGCTGTTACACTTTAGGATTATGGGTATTGTACAGTAGCTCTCCATGACATCACAAATAAATAATGTTAATCTTAATAAAACAAAGTTGACATAAAATATTTTGGCTTCTGTATGAGCACACCACCCCTAAACAATATTGTAGCTGGTTGGCTTGTTTCCAGGCTTAAAACTCTTTATATAAAGGTGTTTCTAAAAAGTCAATGGAGAATATTTATTGGAAAATGTAGCCTACTGCCACCGAGGACCTAGCTTATCCAGTTAGCCTAGCCAGCTAGCCTGGCTACCGAACAGTAAAAACATACATTTCTACACAAGAAATATGCACATTACACCAGGCAGGCCTACATCATTGTTAGTCATCATTGTCATGTTAGTTCCGTGTTTGTACTGATGGGCCTATCCTATCTAAAATAGGCCAAATAAACTTTTAAATAATAATCACACGCATTGCTTACCTCAAAATTAACCTTGCAATCTTTGCCTTGAGAATAACTTCAAACTCCTAGTTCCAGGATTAGGTCAAATTGAAGCAAATTCTCTGGGCTCCAGCTTTTCTGTAATAGCAAGACGCCAAGCCGAGACCCAAACTCGGCAATCTTAATAAATCTGAACCGTAATCAACCAATGATGTGCGTATTTTGGTGCTCTATGGCTGTTAATGGAAGATAGTGCGTAGTAAATGCATGTAACATTGGAGTTTTTAGTTATAAAATGCATGTTTCCTGAAAGTGAAACTGGGTTGGCCTGGTGTAACCGAACCATATTCGCTTTGTGAATATGGTCCGGTACAAGCTCCATTGGGAAGTGGTCACAGTCATTGCCTCGTATCCCCCGATCACACTGAGACACGTCGCTAGTAATGCATAGCTAGGAAAGCGTTGCTAAAAATGTGTCGCTAGAAATGCGTCACTAGCAAAACCATTGGTACCTATGGTACGGCACGACTGGCATGCTCTTTTTTATGGCACCGCACTTTAAATATCCTCAAGTTTTCAGGGCAAGGCACAGAGTGTCGCCTTGTTCGTCAGTGTGACAGTTGGCCCAGACAGCTGTTCTCTCTGGTGCAGGCAGCGCATCTCTATGATCGTGGGTTTATCAAATCACTTTTGAAGTGGCCGCGCCTTTATCGACGCATCTCGATGTGACCGGGGCTTACCTCTGGTTAATTTTTAACTATTGTACAGCATGGAATCAATTGCTACAACT
This sequence comes from Forbesichthys papilliferus, assembly GCA_025399855.1. Lineage (NCBI taxonomy): Eukaryota > Metazoa > Chordata > Actinopteri > Percopsiformes > Amblyopsidae > Forbesichthys > Forbesichthys papilliferus. The sequence continues at coordinate 3,435 of JAODOY010040345.1, forward strand.
GTTGCCACAAGCAATGGGACTGGATGACCTATTGCTCTGGGTGTTAGGCTCCCAGCCGGAAGGTTCTGGGTTCTAACCCTGGTGTTGACATACCTGTGAGCATCCTTGATCAAGATGCCTAACTCTAACTGCTCCCGGTGGTCGGATGCACCATGCATGGCAGTAATCAACATCGGTGTACGAATGTGTGTGTGAATGTGATGCAAAATTCCTTAAAGCGCTTTGGATAAAATAGCTATATAAATGCAGTCCATTTACAACTGTTTTGACCGCATCATCTTGCTCTACCAGCATTTTGGAAACCCGCTTGACTTCAACATCATTGCGCTTACCCACCTTGATTGGGTTACCAGCAGGGTGGCTGTGAAAACACTAATGTGAACAGAGTTTCTACACTATAATCTCAGCTAAATGTTTTTCGCTGAGAGAAATAGTCGGGCAAGCCAGTCTGTACGCTTGTGGTATGCTGGCAACTATACTGTAGGCTACAGCCAGGTATGTTATTCATCTTAGCGCCATGTTGTTTTCAACATTCCCATAGTTCTTGGCAATAACGTTGAATTCACCTACATTGAAATCCCATTGTATTTTGACATTACTTTGAAACATGCGTTTAACAGATAGATTGTTTGTGTGTTGCAAATTGTTTAAATAATTATCAGTAACATACAGAAACAATTCTGGAAACATTGAACTCATATAGCCTATATGCGAAACACTGTAAGAACAAATTATAAATGAACGTAGACTTTTTCATGATTACCATAGATGAAACCTTGTTCGTGCCTTTTTTTTCTCATTATGGTGGGATAAGTGGATTCTTAAAAGCAAGCTATAAAAGCCTGTAGAATTGTTTCTGATTGCTTTGCAATCTGGTATACCTTAGCATACATTGTGAATTGTGTTTTAAGTGGAGGTTCAACTGAGACACTTAATGGAGTCATGTAGGGCACTACGTAGCAGATTCAATAAATTAAGTCTCAGGCTTCTTACACGAAGAGTGAAAATCAGGCCTTTACCATAGCATAGCAGGCTTCATCATAGTGCACATAATGAGGTTGGAGAATCACTTAGAGAAATGAGATAGACATTTCCTTCTCAGGTAAAAGACAAATGCAATAACAAATCCACAAATGTGCGCATATCAAGCGGCAAATATGACAGCATGAATGCAAACAACTGCAGGCTACCTCTCGTCCATCCAACAGGATGGCTGTAAGACACACTGACTGCATGTGCACATGAAAGAGTTGAGCTTGGAGAAACTGTGGCTTGCTCCAGCATTGGTGTGCTACGGGGGCCAGTACACCCGGTAGGGCCTTACTCAGACTGGATGTGGCCTGAGAAATGCTTGGCCTTGCTACACAGGACTTTGTAGGTGGGCCTGCAGGGCTGCAAGATCAAGGCCACAGGCAGACATGCCTCATTGTGGGTTGCCTTCGCAAAGCTGATTAAGGTATAGGAGTCCAGGAGAAATGACTGTATCACCCCTGTCTGTCTGTGGAGACAGTTCATTGTCTGCCAAGCCTCTGGACACAAACTGACACAAAGCTCTGAGGGAATTGGGCGTGAAATCACACAGAAAGTGGTGCAGTATAACCAAAGTTTCCAGTAAGGGAGAGCTATTACCGCGCACTGGGTCTTGTTTATTTCAAGCCTTCAGTCAATTTTGAAGTAAATAAAGGTTCACCAACAAACATTCAGTATGCCTATACTGTTGGGTTTGAGTCAAATGTGTGAATGCTAGTATTATTTAAGCTCTGTTAGGCAGGCCGGATGAGGCATGCCACTAAGGTAACATCTGAATTGTTATGTTTGAATAGATCTACATTTACTTTCTGACAAAGCCTCTTTTGCATCACTCACAGAATAGATCTACTCTACATATCTATCTATCTATCTATCTATCTATCTATCTATCTATCTAGGAATACTACAGTGTGTAAAATTATCACAGCAAAGTGCACTTTATTTAACCTAAAGCTGTGAGGTAATTGCAAAAGTAAATAAATATTGGTTCAGACATAGTTGACCTACCGTACGTAGTCCAGGATGGCCCACAGTGCATGTTGTCTGTCCAATAACACAATATATGAAGGAAGTCTATTAAAGGGGTTCACTGCAGAGAGCCACACTGCAATTTTTTCAAGGAATGGCCAGTTGGTAGGAAGATAACTGTCAAGTTAATCAGACCCTGGGAATGGTTGCTGTGTCTGACATACTGACAGCCCGTCTAAGAAATATACTGCTGTCAAACTTGACGGCTGTACTTCAGCCAGTAGGCCTACTTGGAAAATGTGGATATTGCTCATTTTGAGTTAGTTCTGATTTCACATTATAGTTCAAATTATTTCATGAAGTCTAGTTTAAATTTAAAGTATGAAACCAATGTATTAACTATTTTACTGTAGTATGGCACATCCTTGTTAAATGTAAATCAATTATTGAAAAAAGTAATATGAAAAGTAGACTATGCGGAGTTAAATATTGCTATTATGCCGCATTGTGGATCTAATTAGCAGAATGTAAAATAAAGTTAAACATTTATTGTAGTGTTTTTGCTTTGTTTACTTTTAATAAACATTATTGTTGAAGGGAGGCAGCTTTCAGAGCTGTGGAAAAATAGAGTTGTGTGTGCGTTAGATTGGAACTACCCATTTAAACGTGCAATATTCATCCTGACTGTTAAAATAAACACTGCTAATGTATCTCAGGGACTCTGTGTTGGGCATTATCTACCAATGGTTCCATCTGGCCAAACATTGCTGATATTAACAGCAGTATATTTTCTTTGTTTTATAGATAAAACACAGCAGATGTAACAAAATGTGAGGTTCACAGACTGAATCATAGCCTTGTAGATAATAGATAATGCTTACCTTATGCATTCTTTATAAGAACGTCAAGACTGGATTTATGATCGTTATAGTGTTTGTAAATACTGCAGGAACAACAGTCCTTTTTTTCTCGAAGAACCCAAATGTGCCAAACCTCTGCAAACTTTTGTAGGAAGGCTGGGGATACATGGATGAGGATGAAGCCTCTGAGCAAGGTATTTAAATGAGGCTGCCACATCTGTGTGTGCACGGCAGAGAACGCTAGCGCTTTCTGCTAGCCAAGGAGCCGGAGCCTGGGATGATGAGCTTGTGAGGTCCGTGTTCAGCTTGGCCAATTCCTCTCTGACTTCAATCAGATTCTCTGTTAGACCAATTTAATTTGCATCACACGCCTCACCGCTCAAGTCTTCCACTTTATCAAAGCATTTTCAGAGACATCACCCTTACTGACTGCTCTCAGCTGGGCCTGTAACGCACCCTGGCGTTTAAACTCAAATGGGGTATCCAATGGTTACTGCAAAGCGATGCCTCAACTCTTTTGTCTCAAAAGCAGAAATATTGCTAGTGTCAGTCTTTATGATGCTGCTCACTATGTATTGCGGCGTGGAGAACTTATGCAGGCACGTGTCAGAATTACTTAACCTTCTTCAGATGATGATTTAGATCCTCCTTGTCAAGCCAAGCACCCCCCCCCCCCCCCCCCGCCTTCCACATACATACCTCCGCTCTGGCAGTGTGCCAATCACAAGGGGAGAAGTCGCCTGATCGCTTCTATCGAACACAAAACGCTATTAGCCCAGTAAGTAGCTTCTGAGGGCTGACATGATTTAATGTGAGCACTGCAGATTCTCAGACGTCACTGAATTTCCACGGATGTCATGGCGATGAGTTACTCTCCCGTCCGCAGGTGACGCTGATCACCAGTTACCCTGACAGCTGGAATCTGTGACCCCTTCATCCCCCCCCAAGCATTCATTCCCAGTCTCCTACCTGGATAGCTCATCAAGCAAGGTGCTGAGAGACATGTGGAATCACTCTGGGCAATGAGGTTATTACCTCGACAATCATCAGCATGAAAGAACCAATACAGATGCTTCTAGAAGGCCAGGGCCAGTCATATACAGTAGAGGCAGCTGTCCTAGGGACTGGCCAGATGGATTGCTTGAGCTCAGCATTGTGTTGACAGACTTTGACATGGGATCTGATTTATAGATACCATAGAGGCGGTTGTGCAATATACACTTAAAAAACATCTGCAGTTAACCATCTGTTCTTCCTGATTTCTACGTCAGCTTGATATAGAGGCAATAAAAATTGTGAGTAGTCTGCAGTTTACCCTAAGCTTTCACTGAAACAGCTACTAAATTAGCTGTTAGCACTGCTAACAAGTAGACTATCCACTGTAACTGTGGATCATAAGGAATTGTGCGATAGGGACCAAGTAATGAGTATGTTTAGGATGTATGTTTTTGTATGAGGAGCAGTGGTGGACTCAGGAGGGGGGCAGAGGGGACAATCGCCCCCCTTGATGCTCCCATGTTAGAAAACGGCTCTGGAAAAGTACCCTCTCGGATGCCCGTGTGGTAGGCAGAACATAATAAATGCCCTCTGATGCCCCTGTATGAGGAAATGTGGTAAAGCGCCCGTGTGGTAGAAAACACGCCCATAACGTGCCCTTATGTGTGAAGAAATGTTGTAATGTGCCCTCCAAGGTTCCCTTATGTGTGAGGAAATGTGGTAAAGTGACCTTATGTATGAGGAAATGTGGTAAAGTGGCCGTATGGTAGATTCAACATGATATTGTGCCCTTTAAGGTGCCCTCATGTGTGAGGAAATGTAGTAAAGTCCCCTTCAAGGTGCCCTTGTGTGAGGGCACCTTGGTTAATCTTGGTTAACCCTGGTTAGTCTTAAGTGCATTGGTGCATTCTTCAGCACAAAAGCATGTCCATGCACTTGAGTGCGTCTCCAGATCCAATGGTTTTCTTCAACTGCCCTGTGGGGAAGTGATATACCACTTATTCTTGTTCTAACCCTAGCAGGTAATTTTGGTTCTGAACTTTGCCCCACACTGGTCTGAGTTCACGTGATAGAAAGAACAGTGAGAACACAGTTTGTTGTTTAATAAACAATTAAACTGAACAATTTTTCCTGTTTATTTGTTTGACTGACACATTAAATGTTGGTACAATAAAATGTATTTAAAAAAAAACTTAAATGTAGTAAGCTAAATTTGCTGTGTTGCTGTAGCTTAGTTTGTTACATTTATCTTGGGAGTAGCCAGTGTAGTGAAGCTTAATTTAATGTAGAGTAACTGGTAGCTAAGCTCACTACAATTTCAATGTAGCTTGCCCAACAGTGGTCAAAATGCACTTTCATATATCAATCTTACTAGTCAGATTGCAATATCATGTAGTATTTAGGATCACTGTTTGGTATGTCACAATGTAATTATGACTTGTCTGAATGCATTTGCAGATATCTAAAATGTCATTATGGATAGTCAAGCAAAACTATTAAATGTTAAAAAGGTCATGCAATTGTCCAAACTCAATTAAATTGGTTCTCTGTTGCTGTTATCATTGACTTTTCATTTTTCTTGAACCCATGCACACTACTTCAGGAAAAACAAAAGACATATTAGATCATGTATTTTGATTATGCTTCCTGCAGTGTTAATATGTTTTTGTTTGTAGGCTCAACAGGAGAATATCGTGCCAGAAAAGGCCTGCTTATTAAGACAACATCAGTTGCAATTGTTAGACAAAGCAGCATAAATGATGAAGCCATGTGTTCCAAGTAAGCAATTGTAAGCTAATATAATTTACGTCAAATATACATATATCACTCACAAGCTGCCGGTTCTGTGTAAGTGCTGGAAAGGAATCCACTATTTGTGAACAGCACAGGGTAACACAAACAACACTGTGCAGACCGCTCCGCACATTATCCCAACCTTGCCTGTCCAATTTTGGGTAAAATGCTTCTGAGGCAGCACACTATGGCATTAAAGACTACTTTCTTCAGCGTCACTGACTCCACCTTTAAGGATACATTTTAAATGAAGTAGACTGAATTTAATTGAGAACAGTCTGCCTTTAAAGGCAACGCTAAGCCCAGCAGTGGTTTGTAGCTATATTGTTATTCTCTATGAACAGATATGTGTATATGATGTTGATATCAGAAGTATCCTGGGGTGCATTCAGAAACAAACTAACAACAACGAACAAACTAACCCAAATAGTTTTGCGTTTGCATCCAGTTCACTGCAAACGTTTGCAAACAAAAGCAAATGTTTTTTAGGTAGTGCTTGGCGAACACACAATGATGCTGGAGGAAGGGTGACAGTTTAAATCTAATATTTTTTGAATGTTTACACAAATTGTTCAAAATTCAAGTTCAAAGCAAACTCGCCACTGTTTGCTAATTCTGAACGCACCTCAGGTTTCCATTTGCAGTCGGTTTGTCATCATAGTAGTATTCTGCATTGGAACATATAACTCAGAGGTTCCGACTTCTGACATAAATAAAAAATCATGCAAAACTCCCCCCTCAATTCAGAATTCCATGTCAGCATATCGGGCATCATAGCAACATGTTATAGCAACTTTTTACTTGTAAAAACTAATTAATATTCAATTTGAGATGTAGCTACATGCATCCTTATTTAATTGGATATGTAAATGTAAATATGAGTAGTAACTTTGACTTGTGTTATTGTTATGTAATTAACGGTATTAGCAGCAGTCAACCAGGTAAAACATTTATGACAATAGGATTGTCAATACAGTAGTTCACGGTGTTGGTATGCTCGACATAAGTGAGGCTCAATGGTTGTATGTCCACGTTTTCTGACTTGTGACCTCAAAACAGCTCAAACGCATAAGTGATTAATGTCGAAAGCAGCATTTAGACCACTACTATAAACAATGACCGTGCACGTCTTGGCCTGGATATTCACTGGCTAAATGGGAAACCTCTTGGCCCTTGCCCATAGGCCAATAGCTGCTGCAGAATAGCCGACGGCTGATAATTTAGCATAGTTACATTAGTAACAGCTACAAGCGGTATTTTAACTGTAAAACATGGATATTAGATGTTAATCCACACAAATATTTAGAGGAATTCAAAGTATTAGATATTTAAATAAAAAATACGATAATAGAGATGTATGGGCAGAGACGTCTGTGAGTAAAGTGGGCTATTATTATAACACATTAGGAAAAACCCAAAATACAATATAATATCATTACCTCAGGTGATTTCCACGAACACATTGAAATAAGCACCTTGTTAGTTGAGTCTGTTTTTCTTGTTTTCCTCTCTTTTTCTCCACTCCAGTTTCCTCTGAGGTCATGTGCGCAGGAATGTGCGGTGACCAGACAGAATAATCAGCCATGGCAGCTTCACTGTGCAGCGATGCATATATGCTGCATTATATCAGCCTTGACCACCGTCACACCATAGCCTATCCCAGCTGACAGGGTCCAGAGCAGGATCTGTATCACACGCTGTGATAATGCATCTGAACTGGACAACAGCCCAGCAACCTCTCTGTGTGTGTGTTTGTGTGTGTGTGTGTGTGACACATCCAGAGCCTTCACACTCCTGATTGACAGCTAGCATAATGTCTTGTATAGCCTTGGAGCATGTGATTAATAGTCAGTATCCGGGTGCATGTGGGTGTGCAGCGTTTTGTTTGCCTGCTTGTGGAAAGAAAGGTTAGTTCGGTCTGTCAGCGCAAACTCCGTTTGAGTGGCAGTCCGCTTACTTATTTTGTAAGTAAGGTAGAAGTCAGTTAGGTTGGTCATCTCCCTGTCCGGGTGGATGTAATCCTGAGCGCGCTTGCTCTCCTCCAAGAGGCTGCTGCGACTCCGAGGCGAGGGGAGTTGATCCGATGAGAGAGGCTCCTCAAAACAGTTAGCCCGTGATATCAGTCTCCATCCGCTTCCATTCTCTTCACACTCTACTGGTGGACTCTCTTCATCCGCTGTCACAGTCCCCTCACTCCCAGGGCCGTTTCCTCGTGGCCTTGTTAAACGCATTGCTACCAATTGCTCTAAAGGAGTTGCTTTGCTATCATATAATAAATTTGACCTCATCTCGCCGAGGTCACGGACAATAAATACCTGACAACCTGAGAATGGGGTGGGCCGACCAAGCTTGACATTCTAATCTTCTCACAATGCCCTGTTGGTGTCTGGTGTGAGCAGGGTCAGTTCTTCTCCCCTATCGCTGCTCAGAGAGACGGAGGTGGGTGTTGAGAGATGGAGGGAGCTCCTTTGCCTTTTGCTGCTCATGTGCCCCCCGTTTTCTTGCACCAGATTTATTGATATTGACCTTTTGCTGAAATTAAGCATACAGATCCCTGGGCAGCGAAAGCAAAGTTTAAACCAATTAAACAGCACTTCACCAATCAGCTAGCCAAGGCTAGAGCTGTCATGCAGGCCAGCCTGGTGAAATTACAATCGTTTGCACTGTATCAAAGCCAGCTAACAGGGCAAACAATGGCTAAGTAATTTGATTAGGTGAGCTTTCTAAAATAAAACATTGGGCTGACCCGAATGCTTCTGAGCATCAATCATTGTCATGGTAATCATGGCAATGCGTAGTTTGTTGTGGATTTGATTGTTTTGTTTGCTTCCTTCTGCATCCACCAAAACGTTTCACGTTGGATTTTGGCATCGCTTAGGTTTTTGGAGTGCATCTTTGCAGCATCTGTCAGGGTGAGTTCTGGTCAAATATGTACGGCTCTTTCAGGCCTTACTTGGGCGTACACTTCATGCCTGTACAGACCCTTCCGGCCATATTATAGGTATGAGCATGCTTGATTTCTTCTTCCGGCATTTATGACACACTCCCATAGCCAAACTTTTTGCTACCAAGTTGAATTTGAGAAAAAGCCTTGCCAAAGTTATTCCATTAATGTGAAAATATGAAACTGAAATGGAACCAGTGTTCCAAAAGCTGTTTGAACAAATAGCTTTGATTATGAATGCATTACATTAATTAACATTATAAGCTATTATATTAGAGTGGTTTCAGTTGTATTTGTTAAGACCATATGATTGCATGTTCAAGGGATTATTCTCAAATCAAATTTAAGGATATTGATCACAGTGTTCTCAGTGCTATATAAGAAATGCCTTATGACATATCAATCATATTATATTTGCCTTATAATATCTACAGTACTGAACTTAACATTATTTATAAAACAAGGCTGTCATTAAAACGTAGGCCAGCAGAATGATAATTGTTTGTGTGTGTGTATGTGTGTGGGAGGACGGCAGGGGCATGCAAAGATTCCATGTGAACTGTGGACATCCCTTCATTATGCAGACCCCCCCAATCATGCATATCAACCAGGTTTGAACCCTGGTTGTCCCGGCCTATCTGTGTGGAGTTTGCATGTTCTCCCTGGGTCTGCGTGGGTTTCCCCTCCTATCTAAAAACATGTTAGGTTCAACCTCCAGCCAGTGTCATCTGACCAGTGCATCTGACCAGTGATACTACTGGCTCCAATCTGGAGTTGGTCCCTGGATGTGTTAAATGCAGAGGATTCATTTCACAACATGTGTATGTGACAATAAAAGCACCTTTACCTTAATGCAGTTATTTCATGTTAACCACACACATTTCATTGTTTTTTATGAACAATTTGTTGGGCCTTTTGTTTGTCATTGTGAAAGTGTTTTATATAACAGGGCGTCGCCCTTTCTAAGATGGGTGTGAACTTCTGGCTGGGAGCCTAGCAGCCACTTCCCCAAATAATATCACTGGTCACTGCTGCCATGCTTATGCCGCCACAGTCCTCGTTGACTTTGGATATTAAACCAAGGACCTGTGTCCTCCACAGACACAGCCGCCACATCAATCTGCATGTTGCACTGCCATTACCCCCACTAGATCTCCTTACATTATAAATGCTCTTTCCACTGAATGCCTTTTAAAAAAATGCTCTTACAACTTAAAACTATAGGAGGTGACTACAAGACATCCATCACCTCAAGCCTGTCTGGCGCTACATGTGTGTGAGCGTTTGTACAATCACAGATCATACTATTTATTACAGCAAATTACAGCCCAGTTGGTTCACCTCCGTGTACACTATACTATACTGTAGTTGCTGGGCAAGTTGGATATGTTCCTCATTTGGCCAACTTTGATTTGATGCCTAGCTACTCCCCAGGTTATGACTGTGTGTTCTGCATATAAACAGGCCGGCCAGTCCGAAAGACCCGCTGTACAGCCCACTGCAGGGAAACTGTCACGATTCAGAGGGGCCTTTACAAGCACAACATACAGAGGACAGAACATGGAACTATATGGCCTAAGTGCTTTTTGATTGCAAACAGGTAGCCTGGGATGTAGTGGAGTCTTTTCAACGACCAGCAGGGGTGCCTGGCCTAACAGCGTTAACAGCAGAGGGGCAAAGCTGCATAATCGACCACCTCTTGTCATCAGACTAGCATAGCTGATTTATGTGCATATTTAGACCCTTTTGAATTTATGCATGAGTTTGTCTATTTGTTCACTTTTGCTGTTATGACAAGTTTACTTTTGTCTGTGGACCTGTGGAAAATCCAGCAGAATTGCATCCTTTTAATTTACATTACATTTTTCCACAAGTCCTGGTTAAACGTACCAGCTAAATTGGCATACGGTATGCAGGTAACCCAATAAATAATGTTTATTTTGTAATATCTAATGTCGTCTGTACTTTACTCATTGATTGCCAGCAGACTGGAGAACATCTGTGTAAAGCACTTTGAGCTACAATTCTGGATAAAAAGTGCTGTACAAATAAAAAGTGTTTATTATTATTATTATTATTATTATTATTATTATTATTATTATTATATATTATATTATACATTATATATTTTTTTATGTTGCATGTTAGGTCAAAGTCAAAAACCTAAAAAGCATTGCTTCTCTGAGTTTACACATGTTATGCATGTGTTTGTGTATGTAGTATGTACAATATCTGGTTCTGTCTGTATTTATACGTATGCATTTTTCAGAATTTTAAAGAAATTGTCCGATTTTGCATGAAGATACTCCATTTGTCACATCGCCATCTGCTCTGACACATTCCTTTTCTTGATTAACATCTTCAATCATCTATATGCTATCAAGTTACAAATCTGCTGGACGCATGTTTTTCTGCCTTGTCAAGAACTGAAAACTCAAGGAAAAGCTAACTCAACAGCCTCCCCAGACAAAACTTGGGTCTTTTGCAAAGCTTTGGGACAACTCAGTTCAATGTTTACAACATTCTCATATACCATTGATCGACGTTGCATAGCTGTAGCTACTGGAGGCTTAGCAACCGCTCTATATGCTTGGCAGCAGAGTGCTTCTGACCTTTTATTGACAGCTCCCGTGCTGGGTGTCACCTATTGGATCCATTCCCCCTTCACAGTAGAAAATACCAGCCCACTTTCAGGGAGACAGCATACACAGTGTTTCAAAATTCCAGATGGATATAAGAATAAAAGGAAATCTAATCACCCACCCACACACACACACACACACACACACACACATGCACACTCATACAAACAAACAAACAAACAAACAAACAAATGCTTTGAATAAATTTGCCCTCAAAACATTATTCTAATCAAAACCATAATCTCCTAAATGTTTGTATTCATCAACCCTGTCACCTCTGCTAATCCTTGCCTTCACCTTACCTCTTGTTGGCGCCCAGGACCTAAATGGCGCCTCCATAGAGTCATGAATATGTAACACCGCTGCTGAATCACAGGAGAATGATTTCCATGCCAGCACCCAACAAAAGAGTTTCATTTTTTCACATGTAAATATGTCAAAGACAATTACAAAGCAACAACAAGACGCTTTTATTCCATCAGTAATTCACAACCCTAATCCCTTCTCTCAGGCGATTTGTCGTCCCACTGGTGGAGATTGAAAATGTGACGTGAATCAAGCTCATGGCCCACACCAGCGTAGTCCATTCAGGCAATATTTGTTTATAATTCCACCCGACCTTTAAATGATCTGGGCCCCATGACAAATCATGTATAATACGAAATGTGCATCTTTGACTGCATGCAATGTGCTTTGACTGCAAAGTGTACTCAATCTCTGTTTTGACTGACCTTGGGAAAGTCAAGAATTTAGAAAGCATCCCAAAAGTGGGGTCACCATGAAATCGGAGATGGTTGTGCCACGCCATTATTGGGAAAGCAGCAGGTGTGTCACTTGAGTTATTTTAGCCTACATGTCTCACACACCTAGAGGGAAGTGTGTGAGACGAAGCTGAACTGCATCAGCTTGTGTTCATCAGGCCTTGACGGTCATTCCTCGCCTTGACCTTCATAGGCCCTACACCCACGGTGACCACCGCTGCCCCCTTCAAATCACTCACGGGTGCCACCGCTGGTTGAAGCCATGATAGTTTGCCACAGGAAGTGCCGTATGGGTTGAAAGTCATGAAGGAGCTGATTGGGCCACGTTTGGTGCGTCGGTGGTCATGAAGTGCCATTAGGAAGAGCAGATGAGTGTTGCTAGTTTCTGCTGAATGGCCATTACCACATAAGCAACGGTGTTTAGCTTGTAGAGCTTAATATTTAATTTTGAATATGATGCGGTTATTGAAGTCCACATAGTTTTTGAGCCATATGGGCTTATGAATTGTCTCCTCTTGAGGCAAATGAAGATCTTGTTATCTAACCCTGTTTGACTGTGAAAATTGATCTCGTGCCGTCTTTAATTAAAAGATTGATTTTGCTTTCTGACACATATTGGATATTTGTCATTTCCTATTTATGTAAACGTGGACGCAGTGGAGCAAGATATGTTTATAATGTTTTTAGTTGAATAAACAATTTATTTTAGAAAATATAACAGCCCATATTTCTTGTCATTGGTAATTTACCAAATGTCACAACATTGGGAATGACATTGAAATCGAAACCCTGCTTCCCAGTTCTGTGCAATATGCTAACCTTGAGCTACAGGCTCAAGCCACAGGCTTGGTACAGTTAATATGTTAAGAACCACAAGCTTCCTTGCTCTAAGAGTTACGGTGTTTGGTCATACTGTATCCATCAGCACTTTAGTTTATACTATTGAGACAATCGCAATTATATACGTGAATTTAAAAAGCACCCGTCCTGCCTGACAAGTGCTCCATTCAGCTTATCGAGTTAAAGTGATACCCGCTCATTGAGGTAATGTAGAACTATTGTTCACCTCCAAGATACACCCTCGTCCATAATTGTTCAACAATGACACGTTTTTTTCCTGCTTCCCAAATGGCATGTTTTGTTTGGGGAGGGAATTTTGCATCTAGTCAAATACTGTAAAATATTGAAAATAGAAGAATACCACATGAAATATTATCTTACCGCCTGTTGCCACTAAATAATCTTCTTCATACTCCATTTCCTGTTCCTTCGTAGTTTTTACCTCCGGTTCTCAATTAACTTTGGCTTGCAGGGCTGTAAAGGACACAACAGATGGTCTAAGACAGAGGTCTTCAATGTTTTTTCCCATGGCTGATAGGGACCCCCTATCACATATGGTTTAAAATATTTTGTTGCCAGGCCAACAATAATAGGTAGGGTGGCCTATATATAGTGCCATGTATAAAAGTAGGCCACTAACTAAGCAATTAAAATATTTATTGACATATTTATTGATTTATTTAAGTTTGTGATCAAATATTTTGTAGGACTCCCTGCAGTTCCTCTGAGGACCCCTAGGGTCCCTGACTTCCTTTTGAAGACCTCTGGTCTAAGAAGCTGTTTGTTTGAGGTATGCTGTGGCCTTATGGGTGCCCATGTATGCATGGCCACAGCAAGGCCACACTGCCAAAATGTCTCTCCGTCATTAAAGTGTAACTGCACCCCAACAAATGTGTTTATTGAGCTATAAATGATAATGGTGGCAATGATGGTAATATTATGGTAGTATATGTGATGAGACACAGCAATGCTGGTGTTAATATTGACAAAATTCCCATTTTTATAAAAATCTGCATTTTATGGGCTGAAAACAGAACTACACGTCATATCCGTTAAAAATCACTACAAGACCTGGCTGGTTTTCATCGGTACACTTAGTATCGCTTATATGTAATCAAATAACATTTTAATGTAAATGTTAATGGGGGTCCCCCTCTCAACCATAACCCTAACAACAGTTGGTAAGCAAAAGGAATATTTGGAGCCCTGGACTACAGCAAAGTAAAAACCTGTATGTATTACAGTAATATTCAAAAGCTCTCTGATTTCTTGTCGTTTTTATGGTCTATCTCTGACACAACAACACCGTCTGGTCATGAAGAACCTTGCAAAACAGCTGACAGGTTTCACAAACATATGTGAGCCAAGTTGTAAAGATACATCACTCCATGGTTAGTGGCAAAGCACATGCCATTATAATAGAGAGGTAGATAAACCAGCACAGGTGACCTAAGTCTAAAAAAAACCTGCTTTAGATATATACAGAATGGGTTACAGTCATTACAGTGCTGTAATAGCATGTTCTCCTATGCAACAATTAAGTTGCCATTCATTCAGAGGTCTAGGGCTTTCGAATGTATCCTAATGTATATGCTATGGCAAACAATGAGCTCGCATATATACAAAATATAATACATGAATACTATCCATTAGCATGTGTACTCTATCTCTCTCCCAGTAGTACAACGTTCAGCTTGTACATTGATCACAGTGGTTACAGCAGGGCACTTGCTAAAATTACTTTGTTTGTGTGTGTGTGTGTGTGTGTGTGTACTGTGCATCATTCTGTAAGCAATTACCTTTGTGTGTGAAGCTGCTTCTCTTCCACGCCATGCACATTTGGTGCACTTTCTAGGTGGATTTTTAAAGCACCAGTTGTTGAGAATCCCATGGGTCTTGTCATTTTGTTCCCCCAGCTGGGCCTCCAGCTCTATAGCATGCCACCCCTTTCCTTTGAATCTGCCACGTCGTTTCATCGACGTGGTCATGACAACAAGTGCATGAAGGATGTTCCTCCCATTCCGCTGCTTTCTCTACGAAGCCAAGTGGAATCCAGAGGGGATTCACAGTTTAAAGTTCAAAGCGCAACATCTCTGACTAACTTGATTGGCTTGTATCTCTCAGCTGATGTTCTGCTAATTCCCCTGGCATCCCAGCCAACATTCTCACTCTGGATCAAAGAATTAGTCCTGGGAGGAGAGATGTTGTTCTGCTTTACCTGCTATGTTTGAGGAGGATCATACTAATGAGCTGTTGGTTTATTGGGGGGGGGGGGGGGGGGGCTGTTTAGCTAATATGCCGAATGGATTAAAATGTTTTTGCATATTTGCAGAATATGCACAACACTATAACAACATGAAGAATACATATTTGACCATTTACCAAGTGGGTAGCCCTTTCAGTTAAGATTAAAATAAGTCTATGCATTAAGATGTATAGTTAGGTAAATAATTGACATGCCTAGAATTCACGTTACCATAAAATTATGTCTGAAATGTAAGTTTTTAAAGGCAACAAAAGCAGGGTTAGGTGGGGAATAGCGGCTGCGTTGTCGTTGAAAGCTGTAAATCAACAGCAGATGATCCCCCAGGTATGTGCAAGAAACGAGGTACGTCTGTGGAACTGCGCTGAAGCTCAGTGCGGTTTCACCACAGATGAAAGGCAAACAGTGTGAGCGTGTTTTTAAGTGCATAATAGGAGCGACATGTACGTGGTATAATTTCACAGGATTGTTCACCGGACCCATCACTTTTTGAGCTTTGTTTGTAGCTTTAAGCGTTTGTTTTGCAGAAATACAATGTCATGGCTCCAACTAGTTGCTTGTAGCAGGCAGAATACACTGAAGTATTAAACCACTGGCCTCTTTAGGGACCTGTAAACTAAGTAACAGTTTGTGGAATAACTGGTGGAATGCAAAGCAACGTGTGTTTTGTGAAGCATGGTCTTATGACAAAACGTTCTCTGGACTCGTCTTAAAATGATACTATTGTGTTTTGGGTTTTTGTTTGTTTGGAATGTGCGTATAGGACTTGCA
This sequence comes from Forbesichthys papilliferus, assembly GCA_025399855.1. NCBI lineage: Eukaryota > Metazoa > Chordata > Actinopteri > Percopsiformes > Amblyopsidae > Forbesichthys > Forbesichthys papilliferus. Next base: position 19,304 of record JAODOY010040345.1, read on the forward strand.
TTCTTGTCCAAGGCACAAGGCTGACATATCCCCAATTGTCAGTCCCCTGACGACGAATCCCTGACCAACACAAACCTTGATGGTATTCGTGCCCTGTCCACAAGCCTTGAGGGAAAACAGATGCAACATGTTGCACTGACCTGTCCCCTCTCACCTGGCCACACAGCTTCCTGCACAGCTGTTGTTTACGCCACTGAACGACGACCACACGAGCACAGACATACCGGAGAATGCTAATGTACAATTTAGATATGCATGTCCAGGCCACTCTCTCTCCCTCTCGTACACCTCTCTCAATATCTCTGTTATTAACCCTCTCTCCAGTATTTATTTTGTGAATATCGATGGGCAGGTACGCTGGTTCATGTGCTCATAATGTGCATCAATTAATTAGCATAATCCATTTGAGGCATGCTGAATTCCGATGTCTCGTCATTGAGCTGCTGCTTAGTAAATCTGTATAAGAACGTGTAAAAATGGAATGCTTCGACCATAGAACCTCATAGAAGCTGGTGCATACTCAGCAGTTTGTCCCTATTCAATCAAAAACACCTGGTATTTAGTGTGTGAAAGCCCACATTTGTGGACTGATGAACACGGCGTAGTGCTTGCCGGACGTCTTGACAGACGTGGGAGAGGCGACATTTCCGTTAACAGTATAGCCCATTAAATATTCAATCATCTGGTTTTGAATAGAGGGTTTGGACTTTTTGCCCGATTGCAAAATCTTTAAATAGTAGCTGATATTTAAAAGGGGGTCTTTTGTTGGCAAAGGAAGCGGGAACACCAACAGGCAATTCATTACCGTACCCTCTCCTGGGGGGGCTTGGGCTTGACAGTAATGCTTACAGGTAAGTAACTATGCTGCATATAACTTCAAAATTACATTATGTCAAAAGAATGAATGCTTTTAAGAGTTTACCAACACTTACAATTTGTTTCATGATTATTATTATCATGTACTGTATGGTCATTAACTTTAAGATCAAACTACAGTACAATAAACACATGTCCATGACAACAACAACATGTGTTAGTTCACATAAACGTAT
>JAODOY010040356.1:0-20355 GCA_025399855.1 Forbesichthys papilliferus
GCACTTTGTGTTACATGAATTTGTATGAAAAGTGCTATATAAATAAAGATTGATTGATTGATTGATTGATTGATAGTATGTAACCATTTCCCACCACTGCTAGCCAGTAGAAGTGAATGCTTGACACCCAATCGAATGAGGACTTCTGACATTTTCAGCCCAGTAGAAGCCAGGTCTCCATGACTATCAATATACAGTATACACAGCCTTCAGACTACAGTACAGTACCTGTAGTACCAATAGAGTATACTGTAAACAAGGGCGACAAGTAGGAAACCTTGTGCATCAGACGTTCAGCACAGAGTTACCTATGTGACGTAGTGCTAATGAACGGAAGAGGCTGAGATTACAAGTAGGCTATGTGTGATAAAGTAGCTGACCATCTCAGCACCAGTCCTAGACAGTACATTTGCGTGTGCTTCTGTGTGCATGTTAAAAACGACAACCATTCCACGTCGGTTCATTTCTCCGTGGTGGTCCATGAACAGGCAGGCAGGCACCAGCAAGGGGGCTGACTGTGGTGATGAAGTGGTGTCAAGGCCACCTAGAGCCTGCCTGAAACTTTCCCAAGTGTGAGAATTGGCCTCAGATGCTGCCCGCTGAAACAGAATACTGTGACCACAGACAGACGTGTCCTAGTAGGACCCCATAGCGGAGAGAGCAGGATTGCTCTGCGGTAATGGGGGAAGGAATGGAAGTGCTTTTTGAAATTAACTTCCTAGAGAAACAGCGTGGAGTTTTTTTTTTTGTCTGAAGTATACTTTAAAAATCCATAAAAAACATATTTTCCCATAAAACACTGTTCTTTATAGATATTTTCGACATAGCCTACACATATTTAGGAAAAGTCATAGAAGGGTTGCTTGCTCATGTTTAATTATGGTTGCTGACTGACAAAGGTTTAGGCATTTCCGTTTTAACTGCAAAGACTTGTTGAAATCATCCCTTAAATGAAAAAATATTATGAAACCCATTTTTTCCATTGGTGAAATATGAGCATTGTACAATAGCAGGTCCTGGCCATATCCCTTCCCCATGTAATGATACTGTATACTGTACATTAGCTGTCTGCTCTTCTATTATTAAAAGCCCTTACATCCTTAGACAGAATCCTCTTACAATCTAAATCACCGCTTCAGTCTCATGTTTAACACCATGCACCGACTCCATAGACATATCCATCATTGCACCATGTATAGTGTATCTTTTCACTCATGGTAATAATGTATACATAATATATTTATAATATTTATGTCTTTAATAAGTGAACAATTCATTTCTTGACAGCAAAAATGTTTTGTTCTATTTTATAATTAAAGTGAAATAAACTAATGTAACACTGTGCAAACTCATCTAATCAATGCAAATTAGATTAAAATTAGAATAAATTGGATCAACTGCAGACACATAATATTCATTGTGACCAAGAGTAACCCTATAGAATAACTGCTTAACACGCCGGTCACTTTAAAATAACCTGGATATTTTTGGCCGTTTTGCAAATGCAGGTGATTGAGAGCCCTAAGAATGGAGGCAATCAGCCACCCCTCTAGTCACGATGGTTGAAAGTACTGCTTCCAAAAAGCCAGTATAATCTGAGCCATCATGGCAGCTGCCTATTGAATGATTGTTCACGGCAGGTGTGCACATTTGACAGCCCCTATGGTCCACAGGATGATGACGGAACTGACCCCCAAGCATCTTAATACAGTGTTGTTTAATCTGTTAGAGACCGCAGACGTGTGCGCTTGCAAATGCAGCTTTAAGTGGGATTGATTGGGCAAGAAAATTAATGGTGCGTTACAGCAATACTGCACTAGGTATGTTATTGTCTGCTATCAGAGTCTATTCAGAATAATGACAGCTTACAGTTTTGCCATTTCATGAGACTGCTATCGATCTGCTTCGGCACTGATAGAATCATTCATTTATAGTTACTTTCACTCATGTCATGGTGTCCTGTCACTGCTGGATGTAGTTAGTATATGTACTACAGTACTGACTTTAATGGGGCCGAGCTTTTGAAAACAGACTACATTAGAACTAATTTTGAATGAACAAACTCTGTAATGCTACAGCATGCAGGCCCCACGATATTCATGTTCCAGAATAGTCAAGACCACGTGTTACGCGTTACAGAGTGGAATATGTTGTCAGATCTTTGCAATGAGGCAATATGGATGCGTTCTTCAGTCGATGTGAGGTTCTGGGCGAGTTAGAATGGAAGCGGCGTGTTTGATGCGCTGCTGTACTATTCCTATTGACAGACCATTTGTCACACTTTGGCTCTCGTGGCACTCATTTGCATTGGCCAGTCTCCAGACATGAAGCTGGAGGCTGGCATAACGGAATACTCGTCCCTGTCCATGCGTGAGTATACATTCGTTCGGTGTCGGGCCAGATATGCTGTGCGTGATCTCCCATTGAAAATAATGACATACTTTCTTTGTTGAATTCTCATTCTAGGAATTTCTAGCTGCTTAAGTATTTTTGGACTCTGCTCTGAAATAAATGGTTATATTGTCTGTACAAAGCAATGAAAAATATGTTTTTATAGTCTTTGGCACACACACAAACCCATAGAGCAAGATAGTGTGTGAGGGACCAAAAAGTACCCAAATGATTTAATGGACTGTGTTTGTGTTGGGTCCCTTATACTGTACATTGGCTAGGGTTGTTTGGTTCACATGTATGAAGAGGAAACATGGGACCAAGAGAACCCATTAACATTTCATCAATCTATCTTTGCCCTACGATATGTGGTATAGATGGTTGCTATGGAGAAAGGTACAGGCTAAGATGTGGATAATACTAATAAATAAAAAAGATTAAATGCAGTGCCCAGAACTCAGGGATAAATCCACATAACCTTTGCTTTCATGTCTGCCTCCCAGTCTGGCTTTCCTCCCAGCCCATGTTGTTTATGCAGGCAGTCTCATGAACAGAAAAGTCGAGTTGTATTGTATTGTATATAACGTGGGCATGCATGTCATTTTAATTAGTCCTATTGAAATTAGTGTATTTCTTTATAAAATTGAATAACGAACGGGTGCAGTTCTCTGAAAGGGCATACATAGAAAAGGCAGTCCTGCACATCAAATAAATACACAAACAGAAAAATAGCACAGTTGAAAAAGGCAAAATATAGGCTCTTTGAAAGGGATTTGACACCAAACTGTCAAGAGTGCATTGAGGGGTTAACAGGTTAGGCTTGTATAAGCACACAAACTTTGTAGACATTCTATTGCTGATGATCTTAGAGGACATTTAGAGGACATCATATAATGTGTGTGTTGTCCAAATAATTAGGCGTGATTGCTTTAGCTTCGTTATTTGAACGCCAAACGAGATTCACTTGACAATGCAAATGTTTCAAAATGCAGCATGCACAGAATGTATCTGGGTGTCTATGTGAGTTCTGTCAGCGTTCTGCCTCCTAATACTCTTTATATATCTAATCACTGTTCTCCCTGGAGTCGGCATGCTAATTAGATCTAAAATATACATCATAGTTTCCCCATTCTCTTTAATTAAAATTTGATGCCACTTATTCAACAATCAAGATATGACAGTTTTCGACACTCAGAAAAGTTTGCCTCCAGTGACAGCTGAGGAACACAAAATAAACATTTTGATGCTCCCTTATTTTTGACAGCAAATGAAATGGATGCAATTTAAAAATAATATGAATTATGCTCTGGTCTCTCATATGGTAAGTGTAGTCATGTTTAAATGGCGATCTACTCCTCTATATTTAAAATATTTGTGTTGATATTCATATATAGATACATATTCTCAGGGTCAGAGGTGGCACTTTATGGAATAATGAAGCTGAGTTCTGATATCAGCTTCAACCTGCTGCTCTGAGACCTGAACTCTCAATGATTCTGCCACAGATAATTTCCTGTCTGAAAAATATGTGTATTTATATATATTTTCAGCATTTCAGACAACTGTCGGGCTCATGACAGAAATGTTGCTGCTTGACAAATATTGCCAGTAGAGGAACAACAACACTGTCGGGACATTTTAATTGGCGACAGAAGCAGTAAATATATAGCCTAACTCCTAATGAGGAATGAATAATAACCTACAGTACTATTAAATTACACTTGATTTGCAGGAAGTGAAATAACTAATGTATTACCTCTGAAATAGGTTCAAAGTCATCATGACTAGGCATGGGATGATATAAAAACATTATATCACGATTATTTTATTATTAAACGCTTAAAATGACACTACATTTATTTAAGAAACAAAGATTTTTACTGTATTTGTGTACTGTATTTGTACTGCACTGTATTTTTGTGTGATTCATTTTGTTTTGAAACCAGTATTTCAACAAATTAGATTTCTCTTTTTTATGTGGGGGACACAATGGGAAAGCCGAGCATTCAGCCATAGTGGTGATTGACTGGAAAGATGCAGGCCAAAAAATACATTACTAAATCTATACAATTGGAATTGCAAAATGTACTTGTGATCTTGTGTGTTAGCACTGCGCCACGAGAAGTGACATTTCATTCGTTGGTATACTCTATATGTGGTTAGATGACAACAGCGAGCAGCCAGAACTGTTCTACTGGGGTGGTCCGCTAGGTCCAGTCATGTTATTGGGTGGCACTTGACACATTATGGCAAAACCTACATAAATAGTTAAGATTGTAGTAGTCTACTTAATGACAATAATATGTGTCCTTGTTTATTTGGAATAGACTACAATATTATCAATAGGCTACATATGTATTCACTTGTTGTAAACTAATATATTTTGTTCAAAAATGACAAATATTGCCAATAACATATATTTACATACAGTACATAGTTTTACTACAGTAAATTCTACACTGTTCATGATAATGCCACATTCATTGCCTGCTTAACTCTAACATGGAAAGCCTGGTGGAGCAATCCTCTTTCCGGCAGCAATGTATGTCTCTCATCAATAAAACTACACGCAAACCTCCTTCTATGAATCCAAGCACAAACGTAGCCTTGTCTGAGACCATCCTGATCTCACAAACAATTCACAATTTCATACTTTTGGCGAAGTCAAACTGTGCGAGGTCAGTATAACCCAAATGCACCTCATCCATGAAATCGCACATTAATGTAACGCGTGGAGACGGTCAGATGAGACCTCAGTAACAGCATTCATCTCACACAACTGCAGCCTATGCATCACAGCATCATATCAGAAAGTTCTAAAGCAGTAAAGCTATACAATCGTAATTGTATGGTCTGCAACTGTAATAACACATCCAACGCAACATTTTATAGCAGGGATACCCATTGCTGCCTGCACATTAAGCTACAGCCAAAATAACACGTGTAAAACCAGTGACATTTATTTCTTGAAAAGTAAATATCCACAACAACCAATTTTTAATCTGGGCAAATGTGGTAATATCTTAGGTCGACTTGATTAATTTGCCTTGATGGCTAACATAGCTTTGATTACTGTGTGATTGCTCTCTGCTAGGATATCCGCATACAAATACGGTATTCGGATAAGCACAAAAAGTGTGTTTTTATGAATATTTATTTCAAATAAATATTTGAAAAGTTATTTGTGTTTAAGAAGAAAATAAAAGAGAAACCCTGTTTCAAATAGCTGCTGTATACAGTAGTGGACGGTGGACGTTTGTGCTCAGCCTTCTTTGCTGACGTGACAGGAAGATGCGTGAATAGTAGCTTAGTAACAGACGTGAATTGAATAGCCAGAATAATCAATCTGCACAAAACATAGGCCTGTGACACACGGTTGCAGATATCACACTGGAAAAATACAACGTTAACTAGCAAAGTTGCTGTGCTTTAAACCAACCGGCTATTAAGCTAGCATTAGCCCATTAACTTATCATCTAGTGTTACTTGTATGTATATGTATGTATATGTATGTATGTATGTATATTATGTTTGGTGAATACTCTTTCATATGTATATGTAACATTAATATGGCTTTCGTTTAATATTTTCCTTTAGTAAGAGCTCATTTTGTTATCTTTCCTGTAGCTCTTACGGTGTTTTGGGAAGGAAGTATAAGGAAAGAAAGGTGCATTTGTGTTCAAAATAACGGCTGACGGCTGAACATAAATAAATCTTCTACAAACATCAGTACGCTTTGCCATTGTCTGGCTGGGGTTCGCTTCATCTAGTTCTGGTAGTGAAGCAGTAAGTATCACTTTGTTGTCATTTCTAATTGGATCTACACGTGGAAAAAGGATTGAGATATTTCAACGATTTTATAATTATATAAAGAAATTTCAATGCATTTCATAGAGCAAAAATGGAACGCTGTTGGTCTCTTAAGTGGATTTTGATCTCTTAAAGTCAGCTATTGCAAGCTAAATGTAAGATGATACACTTTTTGTCTAATTCAACAAATATCTCCTTGCATTTCGCTAGTTTACCGTTCTCTGTGCGTGTTAAAAAAAAAATCGGAAACTTCTACACAGCTCTGGCTCCCTAAATAGTAACATAAACAAAGTGGCGATCACCGCTCGTATTAACAAAGCCGTAGCACTACGCTTTGCTTCACAATGCTTTTCGACGTGTGAGGCGCTGTGTTGATGGTGTCAGATTTTATTCTTTTTAACGTCTCTCCAGAGTCTTTTCAAAGTCTTCCAGTATAAGGTAAGCATTAGATGTCTCCCTGCTCCAACACACTTGATTCAAGTTAATTATTATCAGACTTCTGCAGATTGATAACGACCCATTCATTGGCATCAGGTGTGTTGGAGCAAGCAAAAAGACATCTAAAACATGCAAATAAAGCCCCATATAATCACTCTACTTCTATACCAATAACATTTAGTTGAATTCCTCATGCCAAAGGGAAGCTGAATAAAAGTAGTCACGCCACAGTCAAACAGCTGAACGACTAAAAGAACATGAGCTCTCATATACATTTAAATTAGATAGAGGACACAGAAAACAACCATGGCTCCAGGTGGTGTGGAGTGTCACGCCCAGCTGGTGTGCTTTGCTGCACATGGAATTCTGGGTAGCCCGCTGCGCTTGTCGCGCTCTGTAATCCGCCAGAGGTTTGCTGTGTTCACATTCACTCCCCCAGGAGGGACTCTCAGGCCCCCACTTTACAGCATGACAAACACTTGACCTGCTGTTGATTGATAGCACAGGGCTGCGTAGGGAAACCAATCACTTTACAGTTTATCAGATGGATACGCGCACGCACACACACGCGCACGCACACACACGCGCACACACACACACACACACACACACACACACACACACGCACACACACACACACACACACACACAGTGCGCTTGTACAGTCAGGCTGCCAACACCCCCTGCACATGTTCTGCTCCCGGGACAGGGATTTGTTTCTCACCCGAAATGATTTGCCATGGCCGGGACCGTTCCAATCATCTTTAAATCACTTTGCGGTACTCCTTGTATTTGTACTATATGGGACTCTGTAGATCGCTTATACAAGCAATTTAAAACCTAATTTTCTGTGGCTTATTAGTCCACGACTGAGTTCTCCATGTGATTTATGTAAAGTGTGTGTTCCCAGTCAAAGTGTGATTTGTGCAAATGTGTGAAATGTATATACAGTATGGAATATAGGAGGAATGATAAAACAATCAGCACGTCTGGAGAATTAAGGGGCAGTGATTGCTTGTATTTGTAAAACACATTTGTAACTGAACATGTGTGTATTATTAATAAATATTTTCTATGAAATACTCCAATAACCAGAACATACATTAGGGCTATGCTTGTGCACATTTTAAATAGAGTGTGGATTTATTGTATATTAGTGTGAAATAAAATGAGACATAGGACTAGCAATTTTAACATTCCTGGTAAAGTTTAAAGGCATATGGATGTACTGTAGAATACTTGACTGTATGGTACAGTACAGTATCTTTCCTTACCATAATATCTATGTCCATATATTGACACTCACTGTCAGCATGTATAATAATAAAAAAGGACTCTGTGAACATATGCTTTTGAATATGTGTTCCGTTTATATTCCATTCATTTCTTAATGTGAGATTAGGTCCAGTTGAGACAGTGTATTACTTTGCCAGTAGGGAACAAGCACTCTAATGTTTAGAAGAGCACTGTAACATTTAAAAGGTTAAACTGTACCACAGATGAAAACTTTTCTGGAATTCTGCTGGAATGCTTCAACTTGTTTATGAGACCTGGAAAGAGATCAACAAAACATGTATTCCACATGTGACTACAGAAACTACAGCACTATAGATAGAGTAAGCCTCACTTACACCGACTTGATTTATATAACTTACATTATATTCGATACAAACATTTACAGTAGCCTACAGTGATATGAAATGTTCTACATGTCCATACCCCATTATCTTCTGCACCATCAAGCATCTCATGAATGCACACATGCACTGAGCAATAATAAACAATATAATATAAATATAAACTTTGGTGTGTGTTATGGTCGAGCCATTTATTTTGCACCTCTGTGTGTTTTGAGGCCAGAGCTTAGCTCAGGTGAAACTGTACAACTTTGAGTATCCCTACAGACCCCCACAGGGTTTTTATATTCAAGAGAGGAGCCAAGTGTGTTTGCTGATTTGATAGCCAGGTAAACAGACAGACAATAAATGTGACTGATTATATTTTACAAGGCAAACTTTATCGGCAGTGTCCTGGATGACAGTTGAGAGGAGGCTACATTAATAGCCAGTGTTTAAAGTATGTTGTTATTGTCAGTGTGGGACATTTTAACCCACACCGGACACTGCAACCTGTCATTTTTATTCACCGCCCTGCTTCCTTTAGTATTTAAAAAAATACAATTATGACGAACAAGGGGATTTTTACTCCCCCATAAAATGTAGGTCCTGTGCGTTTATAGATGTTTGAGGCCTGTCTCATGTCTGGCAATTTTATAAAACAAGCACACAAGAGAATGTCACTTGAGATGAAGAAACTAAAATTACATGTCAAAGGAGAAGATAGTGGGGGGAAAAATGTCCGACTGAAATAGAGAGCTCTCAAGATGTCAGAACAAATGTACCAAAGTCTCCTGACGTTATGGGATTTTAGCGGGTCTGCAGTGAATGCACTTATGTCTTTTGAATGCCTACTTTGAACACTCAATCTTACAAATTCCTCAAGCTGGGGAAGTCTTTACGGGTTAATATTACAGTTTGAGCCACAGCTGAGGGAATAAATAATTTAGAATGTACTGTAAATACTGTACATGCAGTTAGACCTGCTATTTTATCATAGAAGTGTTTGGCAGCAATTGTACAAAATCACAAGGTACTGTATTCTACAAAATAATACCACATCCCCCTTTCACTCTTGCTTTCTCTCCCCACAAACATGCTAACATGTTCTGACATCAAATGCAGCTGAGAGATGTTAACCAACAATTTTCCGAAAGCCATGGAACATTTATTAATTTTCCACTTTCCAAATTGAATAATTTCTGAGTATTTTGCCTTCACTTAAGAGCAAAATCATCACACAACATATACACACGCACACACACACTGTACTGTCTTAGAAGGAAAATCTGTTATTATCATCTAAACATATGAATTGGACTGTACTTCCTTAATATTAGTGCCCCTAATTAGAGCTTTCATTAACATTCACCACTATGGTTTCATGACTTTGTTTGTTTGAGAGCTTGAAGCTGACTCGTTGTATGACCATAGTGCTTGTTATTGGTAGGCTCACATTAAACAAATTGATTGTAAGCATTGAATGCATTATGACAAACATGTTTCTGTGTCATTTAAACACTTTTATTTACACAAAACACAACAAAATATAGTTTATGAAACTTAGCTAATCCTGTCTTAAGGATTTGCTTTCTCAAATATTTGTTTGTACAGCCTTAAACCAACCAGAGTAAAATCAGTACTAGCAGACAATTCAAACAATGTGACCAATCAGAATTAGTTTCAATACACACACGTACAGTAGAACCTATTAACTATCACGTATGACCTTTTGGACTTCTTGTATCACAAAACAAATTAACCGTAATTAAACCACATGAAGGAAATGTGGAGTGCCCTTACTTGGAGTGATGCTATAGGCATGTTATGCTGGCCTAGTTGTTGTGATGGAAGGAGGCTTCAGCGCACCATTCAACTGCCAAAGCAGACAAGCAGCAGAGTAGCATTATGTCAGTGTAATTACCAAATCACTTGCTCTGGATTCCATATAGCCTTAAGGCTGAGAAATGTAACATTTTGAATGAGCAGACTTATTTGACATTTTCAGTTATTTGCAAACATCAACATGTGAAGCCCATGTACTAACCATTGTATGTGGACAATCCAGACCATTATAAAACTTTGTCATTTTAAAACTATACGTAGCTAAAGCATTTTACTCAAGAAACATTCTAACTTACTGTAACCTATATCTCAAATAGTGTTTAAAGCCTCTAGTGAAACACGTGAAAGACATATCCCATAAAGATTTTATTTGCTGAACAGATGCTTCTGGCCAGACAAAGACACAAGACATTTTGCTACTCCTGCAGTTGGAAGCACAACAAAACAAAATAAACGTCCATGAAGCGCTGATGCTGCATTAGTGTAAAGCAACATACTGTACTGTACGTGCACAACAAGAGCAGCCTTAGCAAGTTATGGCTGTCCCTGAGTGGTTCGTCACATTTTTCTAACAGCTACGGTATATTGGATGGCAGCCAAACACACAAATAGCCTGCCGATATTGCTCCTTAGAAAGGCAGTTGCTCAGCATTGTCACATGTTCTTCTGGTACTTATTCATTCATCTCAATACATTGACAGTGCGTAGCATTTAGTTGGAATAAGTCAGACATATGAATTAATATAAAAAATATGAAATCCAGCATCTGCTTCTGAAACAATGCATCATGATGACGTTGCCATTTCTTGCAGGTCTTCAGCAATTTCAAGCATTATGTGGCTCGAGTCACTTTCTGCTCCTCTTCACCGCAGGAGGGGACAGGTGCTTAATTAAATGATGTTCTTTTGCCTGGCTTAATTTAAGGCATGTGGGAATGCATCATGTGGGGATGTACTGTATAATGGTCATACTTGAACAAAAGAACACACAGCAACCATGTTTCATGCAGCAGATAGATGATGCTGGATTATTCAGTCAAAAGGAAATGAAAAGCTCAATTATTTCAGACTAAATCAACAAGAGGGGAATACAAGCACACCTGTCAGGACAGAGCTACAATCAAATACGTTTTCCAGTAAGAATAATCCTTCTTCCCTGTCTTATTTATCTATAGGCTAATGTGCTACTGTATATCAGCATGGCACATTTGCTCCAGTAAAGGTATATCCCTCAGTGCATTTAAAGGTGCTAGCACATATATATATATATATATATATATATATATATATCATTGTGCATTATGCAAACTGTCCTGCAATATGTCCTGTGCTGCAGAGGAGTGTCCAAGTCTATGTTTATCTGCGACTAACACTGTATAATTACCTTGGGTTTGTTGGATGATGCAGAGCAACATTATATTCGTTAATTTAATTTGTTTAGAGTTTAGAGCTTGTGTCCTGGAGACAATTCTTTGTTGTGCAAGTTGTACTGGCAAGTGAATGCTATTTCTGGTTGCTAATTAAGTTTACTTATACTACTCTTGTGGGAGAGAATAGAATGCACAACTTACAGTATATTGAGCATATCTAAAATCCACACATGTTGCCTGTTTTGTTGTAAGTGAGGAAGGGGGGGGGGGTGATGTTTGCTTAGCTTGCTCCATAATTATCCCTACTGACAAAATATGATGTTCCAAAAACAAAACAAAAACAGATAAATCAAGAACCTAGGATTTATCTTTTGGAGGGAAATTGTTTTGCATTTAATGTATTATGCTTTGGTCTGTGATATTTGGATTCCCAGTATCTGTTCAGTGTGTCAGAGCATTAATTCTCAGATACATTTGGGGCATGCAAGTGTTGTTTTTACAAGAGTTATGAAGCAGATATCACAGGTGAAATTGACAATATATTGCAGGATGCAGTCAAATCATTTGCATTCAAATCAGCACAGCAACCCCTGAGATATGATTGCTTAGCAGCAGAATTATAATCCTTCTGTGTGCTGAAAAAAATCATAACATCAATGTCAAAGCCAAGCAATAAAGGGACAAAATGGAAATGTTTTCTGTTTGAAAACTGGACTAACCATGCTATGGCATTTGCAGAGTTAATTGGAAAATCACACATTTTATGGCATGTATTATGTTTATTCTGTTAATGTGTACGCTACAGTCATTCCAGGGAAGCATGTCCACTTGCACAAGCCACAAAGCGCCCTCTGTTATCATCATCCCAGGTGTATGACTCCATTGCAATTGAGCAGATTGTCGGATAACAAGATGATCACCTTCTCACTGGAAAACCATTGATTACTGTCTGCTACAATGTATCACCAATGGCTCAACTATACCACTTCTAATGTACAGTAAGATACATTGACTTAAAACAGAATGTTGAGAAGTTAATAACTAATAGACCTCATGCCATTCTGTGATCCTATTCACTTTTGAATTTTAGATTCTGAAGTGCTCTCAACTTCGAATTTGCGATGTCAGTTACTGGAATAATACAAGGCGATATAACGCAGCTCTTGATGAAGTCTGCCATTGTAAACTAGAGGTCTCATTGTAACTGAAAATGCAACAATAACAAAGAGCAAAAGAGATACAGAGCTACAGCTGTCACTCCGGTTAACATGAGACAGGCCAAAGTGGAGGTCCCTGCAGTGCATAGCAAGCTACCAACGTGCTCTCGTTACTTTTCCTCCCCAGCAATATCTTTGTGCTGTGTTTGGTGTTTCATATGGACCCCCCCCCCCCCCCACACACACACACACACGCATGCATACACGCACTTCCATTCTGATTCTGTTGACTTCAACCTTACTATTTGCCTTTCTTGCTGTGAAATGGAGCCCTGCTCAGTCACACAGTTCTGTTGGCCTGCTCCTAACTCGACCCAGCTTTTGTTCTCTCTCTTTTTCTGTGGCTGGGAGCTTATCTGAGAGGTTTAGCTGGTAGTGGACTGTCCACACAGACCCCAAGGCCACAGTTGGAATGCTCTGGATGATATAGCTCTTTGACCATGCTTTATTCAAGTTGAGTACAAAATGGTGTTTACTGTACAGTAATTTCATCTTGGATTTTGATTGATAAACATAATGCGCTATCGTTCTACTTGGAAGTTACCTTAGAAACTGAAAGTAGAAGTGTGGAACTTTCTTAACATTACATTGCTGTTGATGTTTTAGCAATACATGTTTAAAAAGTAAAGCATCATCATGATGCATTTTCACAAAACATACAGTATGAACAATCGTGTGTTGAATATCGTGTTTAAAAAAAATGTTGTTCCCTGCTTTACATTTTAAATTAACTAGAACATTTACAACATACCTAAAACACAATTTAAGGGGCATTTACTCTTTAATCGACGCTAATAATGGTGTGTCATCATATTGTTGTTCTGAATGACTCACTGAATACTGTATTAGCATTGCCTGGTCTTTATTCCCTCAATACATGTACGTCATTTGAATGATTATTCAAATACGATTATTCAAAACAAATACTTGTTTTGGAGGTCATATTTATTTTGCTGTGCCTCATTCTGTAGTGCCAAAATGAGGATATACTATAATGTTTTACATATTGATAAAGAACCGTCCTGAAAACAATCTTGGTGTATTGACCTTTTATCCTTTGACGGTGTGATTTCCTTCATGGAAGCCTTATTCACAATGCATCAGACAGATCAATCACTCCTGCAAGCCCCAACAAGAGCTGGACCTGAATTAGGTTCTCAAGTTCTTAATGTGACTCACCCAAATGCTTATTTTTGAATGAGTGCAACCATGCCATATCTATATATGTTAGGTGTATGTGGTTCTCAACTTGAACATTTGAGAGGAGAACAAAGCTGGTAGAGATTATTCTCTGGAGCTTTACACTATTTTATCTATCTATCACAGCAATGTAAACAGATACATTGTTGCCATTTTCACCATGCTTTTCAGTGGTCATTGTCTATGTCTGTTATGTACATGAGCCTGCATGCAAGCTTGATTCTTTGGGACACATCAAGGACTAAGCAACACTTCTCCACATGTCATTTGAAGAGAAACAGCAACAGCATCTCCATTAAACACTACACACATCTGTGTGTGTGTGTGTGTGTGTGTGTGTGTGTGTGTGTGTGTGTGCGTACGTGCAGGCGTGTGTGCGTGGTGAGGCTTATGGGCAGGTAGTTTGGAATGTTTATGTAAAATACAATCACCTCACTTTCAAATGAAAAGTTTTTCTTACATTCCGGAGCGGTGATGTCCAATGAATCTCACCGTTCACAGATGCTGATGGCACCCTTGATATCCTCCCAGATTTCAGATTGCAGTCAACTGCAATCACTCCATCTGTTATGAGCTGTCACCTGGCATTGACTGTGATGTTTAGTATGCGAAGCATCCTTCTTTTGGAATGCGCCTGTAGTCCAAGCTTCATTACAGACTCTCGAGGATGACAACATTTTGTTGTTGGCATGTCAGTGTGAGACAGTCTGCTTCACGTTATGCTAGTCTGAGTAAAATGGACCCCTGCAGGTCCTGCATGTGGATTAGCAAAAATGATTTTTATAAACTTGTTATATTAAATGTAAAAAAAAAAAAAGTTATAATTATGCATACAATTTAAATGTATTCATGCTATATATGTTGATTAAATAGTAAGTTGCATGAAGGGGTAAATAACTTTGTAGGTCTCAATAGGTTTGAAAACAACTGGCCTAGCTGCACAATGTTTATTTCTAACAACGTATCAGTGTGTGTGTCTGCACTGGTTTTAATTGTAACATTGTAGCAGAGTGCAATGTTTCTATTAGCATAACACATTTGCGTCAACTGGCACTCTCTGGCACTGAAGAGAGAGAGTGACTTTTGGAGAAAATGCGGGGGATGTATCCATAAGAACACAGTAGATACACAGTAGAACAAACAAGCTCTCTCCAGTTCTCAGCTGTGCTAACACCGCATGGCATATCTTGTATCCTAGAAAAGATACTGCTACATCTAATAAGAGGCAATGTCACATTCACACAGTAAAGAGACATTCACATAGGCCTATACTGTACAGTATGTTGCTGTCAGAAGAGTTAAAGGTCCACTCCTCAAATTGTGTCTGCAGGTTGCATTGGGGTTGGGATGCATTACAAACATTCCGTTCAACACACACCCCTCCTGAGTGCTGAGTGACAGGCCCATCCACCAGGACCATTAGACCCCCACCCCATACAGCCACCCACATTGTAATGGCCAGAGACATTTTAAAAAATAAACAATGAGCTTTACAGGAATGGATGTGCTCTAACACACAACGAATTAGTGTATTATAACTTATCTTTCATTGCTGTGGCCAGATTGTAGGCTCTAACAAAAAAATGAGTTTATCGACTATCTATATACCGTACATGTAGCCCATACCATTCTTAAAGACAAATGCAATGACTATGCTATAATCTCCCTCCTGGCTAAGGGCTTAATTTCAATTTGGGCATTTTCTCTTATAAAAGTTTATAGTCAGCTAATCCTGAAAAAGACTCCAAATTGATAGTTACAAAACAGAAGATAAAGAATAATGCCCCAGCTTGCAGCTATTGTGTTTCCCTAAGAGGCGGTCCATTAAATGGAAAAGCAGGCTATATTGACTGTTCTGCCCAATGCTGGATACAAAGGGCTTTTTAAAAGCTTGCTGATTCCATTTGAAGAATCCTGAAATGCAAATATGTACTTGTTTGCCCTGCATTTGTTATTCTTATAGTTGAGGATGAATACAAATCACAAACCCATGTGCAGGTATGCAATTTTTAACACAGAATCATGGGAAGAACAAAAGCACATTTTAGCCATCCGACCCAGAGAGGTAAAGTATTATTAATGTAAATTAGAATCATCTCAAGTGACGTCTAGCAAAACAGAAACATGATGAGCTCACTGTCGCAGAGAAAGGCAGTGAGTTCATATTTGCTTTTACGTATTCATAAGTGCCTCATCTGCATCATCATTGGATTAATTTCATACAATTAGCTTATTAAGACCTCCCTTAATATCTTATTTAAGGCTTGCTGAGTGCCTGGATCTCTTTGTACTGTACATTAGGGATGCTGGCAGGCTAGTGTTGCAGCTCAGCTAGCCTAATGAGTGCTTTGTAATGAAATTAGCAAACTAAAAGTCGAGCCTTGTCTACTGTACGTATTTTCCATTTACTGGATGGCTGGGGTTCTAAAGGTCAGTGCTGTACTTGTGTCATACTGAAGTCTTATCTCCATAAAAGTAACTGCACATATTAATCTGAAAATACTGAATTTTGTCAAAATTATTGTTTAAACATTGCAAAACGCAATGCTGCATGCACTTCACATATACTACTACATATTAACCACATTGTCTTGGTGTGTATTGAATATACAGCATTCTAGTTGTGATTGCAGACTGATGACACAGTATCGTTCTTTATGAAAATAAACGCGTGTAACAGTGGTTTGAAAAGCAGACCACAATGAGGAACGCAATGCTTGAAAGCTACAGACAAGCATTATCTTACTGAAACACAAACATTACATACATCACTATAGTCAAAGACCAAACACAATTTCCGCAATGTAGAAAATTGTGGTGGTGATCCAATTACGGCAAAAATGCGATTGAAATAAGTACTGTCAGCATCCAGAGTCTTGCCCAATGAATAGAAGACTGATTGTTTAGAAGCAGCGAATGTTTATTTAATTTCTTACTATTGCACAAGCTTCATATATTACTGTAGCCATCACAAACACTAAGTGTTTGTGGTAATCTTTAATTGCATGTAGAAGAAACTTGATTTCAAAGGCAAAGACTTTTGAATAAAAGCTACATTGTGTTTTTCTTGTTCCTCCATCTTTTAAGATGGGAGCACACATCCTATGAACATTGAAGGTAGGCGTGATGACATTTTATACCATGATGGCACATTACAAACCCAAGAGCGAAAATAGCTTTTGTCTTTTTATTTAGAAAGCGATTGTTTACCTAATAACTGGGTGAGATTCGTTTTGCTGGAGGTGTTCAGGTAATGTAATTTTCACTGGTGTAATTCAATAATTGTATCCCCCCTGTGGTACGGCTTTACTTGTGATTATCACGGGGCTTCCAGTCCCGCAGGGAAGATGGTGATGTTTGTTGTAAAACCTTTTACTCCCTGTCAGTTCTGGTAGTGAAACCAGGTTTTCTCATCACCCCATTTTAAATACATTTTGGGCTGAGCCCAACACAATTTCTGGCATATGTGGACAGTCCATGCTTCATAAAAAATGCTTTAATGTTCATCAGTACATAATAAATAAGTCACTAGTGTATATTAAACTGAAACACTTACTTATTTAAGTATATTATTATTATAAATGTAGTACCTTTATGGTAAAAATCAATAAAGTAGTATCTTTGGTGCTCCTTTAATCCTTAAATATGCTACATGAGATAAGATGTATTTGCAGCATGTACGCCAATTAGAAAAAATAGAAAAACCTTCAGGCACCATATTGATCTACATGGCAAGCTTCCTCAAGCATCTAGTAACTAAAACTGGATACTGAATAACCTCCTTGTCTAAAGCCTCTTCTTCTCTCCTCTGGTGTTGAGCTAATAAAGAACCCAGAGCCAAAAGAAGACAAGTAGGCTATGTATGCTTAGATGGTCAACTGTGTGGCCTGGGACTACAGTGTATTTCTGTGAAGAAACATATTGTAGTCCTTAATTTTCCCAAACTCCTGTAATCTCCATGTAGCCTTGTGCCCACTACATTACTGTTGGGATCAATTTCTCACAAGGTCGATCACTAAAAAACCTAATGTGCTTTCTAAAGTATGAAATTATCCACCTTGTCCTCTAACGTTGATCTTCTATCAAAAGGAATTCATTTGAATTTTTATACATGTATTTGTATACATATAAGAAGAATTAAGATACACTGTAACTCATTTCATGCATTACAAATTAAGGGTTGACTGGTACATTTGATGTTATATTTTGCACCTACGGTATGTAGGGAAAGGTTTCCTCTTAAGTCAAGCTTCTCAATAGCCGTGAGCTATTGAGAATAATTAATTTGATTTAATTACTTCTTTTATTAAGCACAAATAATCCCTCCAATCATTCTGTCATTGGCTACCCTTTATAATGACACAATTGACTGTTATTTGTGAAATATTTTTTATGTACTGTAGTAAAGACTTATCTGCAAAGACAACAACTGGTCATTGGGCTATATGTTTTTTTTTTGTGAGCATGATATAATGCAACACAGTCAGGGCCAGCCTGATAACTACCTGCTGGATGTTGGCCAATGCTTACACCATCCAATAGCTCATATATTTCTAATCGGACTTCCTTCTTCCTTCAATCCTCAGACGAGGCGATGGATTCCATTAAGGTGACAAATGCAGCACAGCAGGATCACACACGGCCAACATGGTCAGTGCAGAATCACTCCCGTGGTGAAGTTCTCTCACATCCATCTTCTTTGTTTCTGTCTAGAAGCCACATTGTAAACAAATACATTCAAGGCTCACACAACAGATGCAATTGAGGCCATGAGTATTTATGGGTTGAGTTACATGGCGCGTGGACCAGGAGACCCTTGTCAAGGCAACTGCCTCTCCTGAAGCAGCTGATCTCATGCAGTCTGGACTCTGGACCGGATTAGCATTCACGATGCTCCAAGCAAAGCGCACAAGTCACAGGGTCCTTCCTCACAAACAGCCTAGTGGCTAACTCGACTCAAGGCTAACTCAATGACAGCAACAGCTGAAGGTCACCAAGACCTCCCTTCATGACTTCCAGTGCATATGGTCAACCTCAGGTGCGCACACACTCGTGGATACACACACACGTACACAGTGTACACTCTTACCCTGGTCACAGAAAAAGTGTGAATATCCGCAAAGTTCCTGATTTCATTTCTGCTCATTTTGTGGGCCAGATGTTGATTGTCAATTGTAGTATGGCCACATGCAGCGCAAATCACCTCTATTGTTTAGCAAGGACGCCCAATCACCGATCCCGTGCTGTTTCTACCTAAGTAAAGTCAAAGGGATTCATGTAAAAAAATATAAACTACTAGTCCACACTTAAACCTTGCGGAATTTGTAAACCAACAGTATATTTTGATTTGTTTGATTATATTCTCGTAAAAGGCATACAGTCTAAAGAATGTGAGAATTCTTTCTGCCTTTCTCCGAAACTAATTGCTATACTGCACCTCGGTAAGGATACAGTACATGCACTGTGGGCAGGACAGTAACAATCAGCGCATGTGAGACTATCATGTCTTCATTCACTTTACATGCTCAGAATCAGTTGCTGGGGACTTTTGCTTGTCTCTTTACTAGCTGGCAGGTGTTATGACCTTGAGTGGGAGCTCTGAGTAATGCAATCAGTGGCACTGCCATGGGGCCAGTCAGCAGCTATCATGGATGATCTCAGCTCTCCAATACAAACCACACTTGCCTTGGGAGACACTATTTGTGTGTGTGTGTGTGTGTGTGTGTGCGTGTGCGTGCGCATGCGTGTTACTGCGTAGTGAATTTGCAAGAATATGTCAGATATGAACAGCCCTTCTAAAACAGAATACCAAAATGAATTTGATTGTTTATGCTCATTTTTGTTTTCATTTAAATCAATCTGTAAAAGGGTTCATTACAGCAGTGGAAATCAAAACCATGTAGCAAAATACAAATTCATAGGTCCTATACAATTTGATTTGCTTCACAAATCCATGAGAAAACTCGCAGCTGAAAACCAGTCAGCAAACACCGAGACCGATCAGTATCCAGGTGGGTAGTTAATTTGGTGTCAACGGAAATTAAATGCCCGTTTCGGAAAAGTCATTCCCACCTGGGTCATGTTCCAATTATTTCAAGGGGGTCCAATCACCTGCTAATGATTTGATTGACATCTATGGGCACCGCCTGCATGGGTGACAAATTAATTGAGAGTTCCCAGACTGATATGTAAAGCAGATACA
This sequence comes from Forbesichthys papilliferus, assembly GCA_025399855.1. NCBI lineage: Eukaryota > Metazoa > Chordata > Actinopteri > Percopsiformes > Amblyopsidae > Forbesichthys > Forbesichthys papilliferus. The sequence continues at coordinate 20,089 of JAODOY010040356.1, forward strand.
CTTGTATTTTAACACAACATGTGTATTAGAATTATATCTGTATTAAAGCTGATTAAAGATTCATACAGAGCATGAATGAACTTACCAGGTGGACTGCTGTAGTTCCATCCATCCATCCATCGTCATCCGCTTATCCGGAGTCGGGTTGCTGGGGCAGCAGCTTTAGCAGGGGACCGCAAACCTCCCTTTTCCGAGCCACATTGGAAAGCTCTGACTGGGGGATCCCGAGGCATTCCCAGGCCAGTGTGGAGATATAATCTCTCCACC
>JAODOY010040367.1:0-20354 GCA_025399855.1 Forbesichthys papilliferus
CCTTTTGTGTACATAGAGAAAGTATTAGATCTGAGTTCAGCTCATGATGAATGGGGGCAAGAACAAGTGTTGCGTTTTTAATTTTGTTCAGTGTAGTTACTAGTTACTAGTGTAGTTATTAGTTACTGACCAACACTGGTAAAGATACAGTGGAATCATAATCAGAGAATGACATCACATTTATTATCACACTTTTTTTTGGGCTGCGTGTGCATGTTAGTGCGTATGTGTGGAGCAAGAGGCGTTTGTTCTAGAAGGGGTTCTAGAATTACATTAGTGGCAGACAAGATCATATAGCTCCTTTAATATAAAATGTTCTGTCAAATATATAGATTAGTTAGCCAATAAGTAATGTAATTGATTGTTGATTTCATTGATTGTTGTGTGAGGAGCATTGCTATAGTAACAAACAATTCTCCCTGCCACGATTAAAGCCATAGTCTGGAGTGATTTATGCAAAATAAAGATAAACAAATCCAGATTCTCCGCTAATCTGAAAGTTATGAAATGCAACTGTATCTTATAATGTAAAACAAATTGGAAATGGGACTCGTGTAGCAACAATGGCCTTTATTAGTGTCACACCATGGTATGGGGGTGTGTGTCACAGGAATGTGTCCCTCAGGGCAGACTGTCAGGACCCTTTGATTTAGCATGAGGGACCCCCCAGGAAAGGTCACTTTCTTCTGCCGCTGCCAGACTGCTCTCAGAGATTATGGTCTGGAAACCCTGTTGGCTTTACTGCAGCATTTGCATTCAACTAATTTATTCCACACACACACGTAACAGCTTGGGTAAGTTACTTTTTAAATGTGACCCGCTACAGTTAAGTGAACTCTGGGTCTGGTTACACAGGACACACTGCTGGTAGGTACAGACAACAGACAGGAGTGTGCGTGTCTCCCAGATGGTCCTGTGGCCACTCCTTGCCACTGTGCTACTGCTGGCTGGCTCCCATCTGTTGCTACCAAGGAGTTATTGCTATGCTGGGAAGGATCCCTCCAGTCAGACTGTCCGTCCGTCCGCCCGGCCGCCTGCCTGCCTGTCTGTCTGCCTGTCTGCTGCCAACCCTATCCCTCCACCTCACATTTTCCACAAAGGAACTACAAAACGCTCCAAAACGGTTCCTGAAGCTGCCTCCCACGAACCGTGAAAATTAGGCAAATGAGCGACTGACAAACATGGTGATTGAGATTGAAATGTGAATGTAATTTGGGAATGCTTTGGGAGCGTATAGAAAACCAAGCTCTACCTGACAGACCGGTTACTTCCTTAACCTGCAAATGCCACCTCAAGGAAACAAACCTACAAACGTGGCTCAAGAACATTCATCCCATGGTCCTCCAGTGGAAAAGAGAAAAGGTTCTGGAAGTGCCCAATAGACAGACAGAACGGGGAGGATAAGAGAGGATTAGAGAGGGAGAGAGAGAGAGAGAGAGAGAGAGAGAGAGAGAGAGAGAGAGAGAGAGAGAGAGAGAGATGCCATGATGTTCTATGAATCATAATGAACCTGATAAGGTCTGTCCTCTACAGAGACAGTGTGATGATTCAAACACAAACAATAGCAGCCTGCTTGTCATTTGATAGTCCGCTAATAATCCCCCCCGTGTGTCAACAGGCAGCACTTAATATTGAGCAACTACAGACCCCCAGTCTGTAGAATGACAATGCATGTTCTTATTATCACAGTCTGCCGCCAACCCTGTGATCTCTACTGGGGGGGGGGGGGGGATAAGATAGTATCTGAGCATATAAATTGATTAGACTTATTCCTGAATGGCCTCCACTGCCGGCACAATATGGATTCAACGGAGGGGGGGTGGGGTGGGGGTGAATGGGAGGATTGACCAAGTGAATGGGAGAGGGGCGGGGGGGTGGAGGGGCTAGTGAAACACGCATGTTGGCGCCCCTTCTGACAGCCCTCTGCATGTGTTTTTAAAGCGACCATTTTGAGCTTTTCCTCCGTCAGAGAGCATCGTCATAGCGTCGTCACCCCCCCCTCCCTTATGGGTTTGGGGGACAGAGCACACCAGCCTGTGAAAAACAGACTGTCCCCTCCACAAATGCCTTTTTAATTACAGCACACCCAAACCACGTTGTTTGCTTCACACTGTGTTTCTCTCGGTGCGAGTAAACAACTCCTTTCAGACATACCACACCTACCCCCCCCCCCCACCCCCCCACCCCCACCCCCACCACCCTTTCCTTCCCTGCATCAAAATCTGCCCAAAAACGCTCAAAATGCAATTACTGTAATTGAGGTGATACCGCTGAGCTACTTTGAATGCAGCCTGTTGCTTCTGGAGGAGAAAACTGGGGAAAGGTTGAGTTACCAAGCAACAATGTGAAAGCTTCACCACATGTGGTCCAGAACCCAGAATAGTTAATGAAATCCACTGTGATTGGTGGAAGTTTTGTTTCCCATGAGACATGTTCAAATCTGATTGGCTGTTCTTGTTTGCAGGATAAACAGGTCTAACATGCTCCTCCTATGAAATTCGTTATATTTGCTATCCTATCCTTTGCTAACTTATAACCTGTAACCTTTCATGTGGATCTAATTGTATTAATAGTACAACTTGTTTCTATCATCTGAAATATCTTTTGTTCAATCTGGAACATGAGCCTACCTGTATTGCTAGACCTGCTCCTACATAAAGTGCTCTCAGTAATCCATACCTACGCCTGCTTTTAGCTTCTGCCAGCCGTTAGACAAAAGCTCCTGACAACTAGAGTCACGTAGAAGAGAGACGCGGAAATTAAGAGAACACTGCACATTTAAAAAAATGTACAGTAAGTATAAATACACTGTAAATGTAAAGCATTTATTACAAATAGAAAAATTATATGAATAAAAATCGTACAATGCTTACAGTTAGTATTATACGATAGCTGACTACCTTTAAGGCACAATGGTATAACCATTAAGTTCAGCTTAAGAACAAATCATTGTGACAGTGTGATTCCTGTGGCTGGGTTAGGGAGGCGGGTGTGTGTGTGTGTGTGTGTGTGTGTGGGGGGGGGGGGGCGTGGTGTGCAGCTTGGGACTAATGACAGCACCCTGTCATTAAAGGTCCTCCGTAAGAGCAGGACCCTGAGGGGAAAACCTGGCTCACCATACAGACCACCCCCCACCCGCTCTCCCCCATTAGAGAAAGTCCTCTTGGCACAACTGCCACCCCCCGTTGTAAACATGGAAACCAGAGAACGTTGCAGCACACATGCATGCATAGGTCGTCACCCACACATCCATGAAAACAGACAGACACACACACGCACGCACGCACGCACGCACGCACGCACGCACGAGCACGCACACGCACACGAGCACACACACGAGCACACACGCACACGCACGCACACGCACGCACGAGCACGCACATGAGCACACACACGCACACGCACGCACACGCACGCACGCACGCACGCACGCACGAGCACGCACACGAGCACACGCACGCACGCACACGAGCACACACACGAGCACACGCACGCACACGAGCCCACACACGAGCGCGCGCGAGCACACACACACACACACACACACCCTTCAGAGTGGTCCCAGTCGTAGCGTTGACAGTAAACACTGTGTGTTTGGATCAGGGAGGAGCAGCGTGAATAATCAGAGCAGATAGAGATCTCATCGGTACCTTCTCCCTGCCTAAACAAGTCTTCTCTCCATGCTAGCGTCCTGCAGGCCAGCCTATACTATAAATGCACACAACATCCAGCCTTTGTTAATCCACCCAGAACTATCAAGGTCAACAACAAATCAACCACAAATCCAGAATGTAAAGAACATAGAGCAGCGTTTCTCAACCCGGGTCCCGGGGGACCCCTGCCCTGTATGTTTAAGATGTCTCCCTGCTTCAACACATCTCATTCAAATGAATGGGTTGCTATAAGCATGATAACGACTCATTCATTTGGATGGATCTCTATCAGGCCTGGGAAACACTGCACTAGACTACAGTAATGTTTGTGTCTCACCTATTCTAGAGATTCTCGATCAAATTGATTAATCAGAAGAGCCACATTTGAGAGCAATGTTCTCATCCCATAACCCTTCACCCTACCCCCACCCCCATTTCAGTCAAGTCAAGTATATTGATATAGCCCTTAATCACGTTGCAGCCTCAAAGGGCTGCACAGCCTACATTTCACATGGAAACAAACCACACCCACTTAACCTGCTCCTCCCCCCGGGCAAGGAAACACTTCCATTAAAAACCTCACAGGAAAAATAGGTAAAAACCCTGAGAAGGGACCACAGAGGGAGGATGCAATAGGTGTCGATAGGGGCAACATGAAACCGTATACAACAACATGTATCACAACGTGCGGTAAGTAAAAACTAAGTCAAATGGTGTATTGTGCAGCCGCTCAGGGCATAGTGTCCCCTGTCTCCAAGAACCCTAGTAGCTCCTTTCATCAATGACCCTGGATCATTACCACTGGCCAGTACAGGCAGTGAAAACAAACCCTCACTGTCCACAGACAGCTGTGTGTGTGTCTGAGCAAGGCAGGGAAAGAAATAAACATGAATAGAAAGGGAACCAAGACACTTATTTCTTCTAGTTTGTTTCCGCAGGGCTGTGTCCAATCTTGCCCAGACGTATGGATCTTTTGTGATGTCATCTCTTCTGCACACAACACATCAAGAACAGGGTGCTGGCTTGCCTACGAGCCCCATGGGATTACCTGCAACACACACACACACCTCTTCCTCTACCTTGCTCCGCCAAAGACTCTGTTGACGGAGGATACTACACCGCCGTCTCATTAAAGTTCTTCATCATCATCATCATCATCATCATCATCATCATCAACCGCCACATGACAAGGTGCCACACACACAGAGAGAGAGAGCTGTCCTTCTGTCATGCAAATACATAGTTACACACACACACACACACACACATACACACACACACACACACACACACACACACACAGACAGAGACAGATAGCTGTCCTTCTGTCATGCAAATACATAGAGGTACACACACACACACACACACACGCACAGACAGAGACAGATAGCTGTCCTTCTGTCATGCAAATACATAGGTACACACACACACACACACACACACACACACACACAGAGGAACCAGAAGAAACCTGAACAAGACATTGCACGTCCTTATTGAACCTTATTGAACTGTGTTGAACGATGTGCAGCGTACCTTCATCAGAGAGCTGTTACTCACCCAGAGGTCGCCTTGCACCACTTGCGCCTTGCACCATTGTCCTGGTTAAACTGGTGAGGAAAAAGCCACTTCATACTCAGTTCAAACGTGAATACGATTGGCGGGCAAGCTGTTGGTTCCAGGACGTGTGCTATTTCTGGTTTGAGCGCAGGAGACCTTATTAATTCAGTGCTTTTATATTCAACAGCAGTCCTTGCTATAGGATCATGACCACTTCGTGCTGCTAACTGTTCTTCTAGATGTTAATACAATAGTGGGCTACGAACAAAACGTTGTTAATATAGTGTGACAAAGTCACACTAGCTAACATCCACATGGGGCGCCTGTCTGCAATGACACTGTGCACAACCCTATCACGCTGTTGTGGTGGTATTATTACATTTGTAATGATTGCTCTCGATTTGCACTTTTCATTTCTAGTTTGATATCGATATTTCCAGGATAATTATTCCTAACGCCGAATATAACCCCCTAAAGAAATAATATTTTCCCACGTGGGAAGTCACCTTTTAATCTACAGTATACACCAGGGGTGGGGAACCGCTGGTGATCATTGTGCAGCCGTGTGCACCGTGCTCATATCTACACAACACATCTAGGACGCCTGCCAGCAGCCGACTATGTGCAGGAACAACAGGAGCCGCTGTTGGCCAAGGCAGCTGGCAGAGAAGGGAAAGGGGAACTCTCTCTGTCAGAAAAGGCATTTCCTGACCTCCCGCTAATTAGAGCCACCAGGGCCCAGACGCACAGGAATCCCATCTGGACTCCTCTCTCTCTCTCTGTTTGTCTACATGTGTCTCTCTTTCTCTCTCTGTCTATATGTGTCTCTCTCTCTGTGTCTATATGTCTCTCTCTCTTCCCCCCTTCTCTCTCTCTCTCTCGCTCTGTGTCTCTATATCTCTCTCTCTTCCCCCCTCTCTCTCTCTCTCTTATGCTGTCCGTCCTCTCAAGGGAAGCGCTGATTGCGTAACCATGGACCTAAGTGAGACTATCAGGCAGCACAATAGCATTACAGTGAGGTGGGGGGGGGGGGTTAATCAAACGTCTTTCCTTGTTATGCTAAAACGCGTCCGACTGAACATGATGTACTTCCTGGGTACATACAGTACGTGCATTTCTACGCACTCACACACACACACACACACACACACACACACACACACACACACAAAGCCCCAATGAATTCATATACGCATTCTGTTTCCCAATCTTTTGGTTTTCATGTGCATTTATGCATTTCTGTGTGCTGTGTGCTGTTTGTGTGTGTGTGTGTCCATGTTGACATCTGTATGAAGAGGAAACAGGGTCTTCTGTTCGTCGTGTTTGTGTGTGTGTGTGTGTGTTGCATTCTCTTGACACCAGAACGTGTGAGTGTGTGCATGTGTGTGTACGTGCATGCCAGGGAGGGCCTGTTGCATCCATCATGGTAATTACATGTGTCCTCTGGACTACGCTCTGCTTCAGACTATCTGCAACAAGCCTGCTAGCCAGGTCAGCTAGCCACGCCTGCTAGCCAGGTCAGCTAGCCACGCCTGCTAGCCAGGTCAGCTAGCCACGCCTGTTAGCCAGGTCAGCTAGCCACGCCTGCTAGCCAGGTCAGCTAGCCACACCTGTTAGCCAGGTCAGCTAGCCACGCCTGTTAGCCAGGTCAGCTAGCCACGCCTGTTAGCCAGGTCAGCTAGCCACGCCTGTTAGCCACGTCCGCTAGCCAGGCCGGCAAGCCAGGTCAGCTAGCCAGGTCAGCTAGCCTCTAGCCAGGCCGGCTAGCCTTTAGCCATGTCAGCTAGCATGGGGGCCAAACTGTAACCTGTGTTATTGCCAGGGAGACACTTTTTGTCTGTTTGAATATTGACATTTATATTTTACTTTTATATGACAGTAATTGAAATGCCATAAACAGGACAGGCTGAAACAGTACAGTGATGACGATGAACCAACAGCGCCAGGAGAGGAATGTAGAGGAGAACTCCATCCCCTTTAGCAACATTATTGTTTATTATTATACCTGGAAAACACAGCTGGGGGAAAGGGAGGGTGATCTTGCCAGACCATCAGGGTTAACATGTGGGTGAGAGAGAGAGAGAGAGAGAGAGAGCGAGAGAGAGAGCGAGAGAGAGAGCGAGAGATCAAGCAAGTTTTGAACAATAAAACACAAAACAGGAATCTGCTAAACCTGCATCATTTTACACAAACGCACACGCACGCACGTACACACCCATGCATCACTTGCCAGGGCGCGGAACAAATTACGAACAGGACTGCTTAACAATAAGGCAAGGCAAGATTTTCCCTGTGTCAGACACTGTCCGTCGCCATGACAACGATTATTTAGCTGTCAGATGTTTTGTTGCTGTCAGCAGAAGCCAAATGTAACCTCTCGTGACTCTGAGTTGGTCTCTCGGTGACAGCATGGTCTTGTAAGAAAGAAAGTAAGTCAGCAATGTGGAGCAGAGTTGACAAACTATCAACAATGTGTTGCTTCCAGACCCTTCCCAGAACCCCAGGCCTGTTCTGTGTGTGTGTGTGTGTGTGTGTGTGTGTGTGTGTGTGTGTGCGTGTGTGTGGGTGTGTTTCTTGGGGGCTTAGACTTTCTTGACAAACACTTACTCCTGTCAGAAGGGAAGACTCCTCACTTGACCCCATAAATCATTAGTGACGAATGCACACATACCCACGTACACAAACATATATATATAATTAAATATATATCTAGGCTCTCTATATATCTAGATACGTAGATATATATCTATATAGGCTACTGATAAATTCACTACAGAGCTAAAACCACCACAGTATTCACACAGAACAGAACACCCTGCGTAACCCACAACAGCCACAAGCTTTCAGTTGTCAGCATATTTTTCAGTCGCCAAGGGAAACAGCATTAACGGAGAGCTTGACCGCAGCGACGCCATGGGCCAGAGAACCACCACATCCTCCTGCCGATGATGTCAGTCTCATTAAAGCACTGTGGTGGCAAGCGCTCCAAAACCCCTGGATGGGAACCATTAGCAATGCTCCCCGATGCTCCGCGATGTTTCCTCTGCTTCCACAGACAGTCTGGTGGTGTAGAAGAGGAAGGGGGGGGGGGGGGGGGGGTCCAGGGGTCTGTGGCTCTGAGCCCGCCAAGCCTTTGCTGTGAGTGGTGGAGAGGCAGTGACACCAGAGGAAATTGGGGAATGCCCAAGCAAAGCACACTAAGGCGAGAGGTTTCCCGTAACCCTGCTAATCTCCACTTACATTAGCATAAATATATACAGTATATATATATACACATATATAATATGTATTATCATGCTCTCACACCGCTACAGTAGCTAACTACAGCACATGTGTTTGCCCCATTGACTAAATGGACAAACCCTCTGTGACGTCACCCATAGCTTTACTCAAGAACGTATTGTGCTATGCTGGGTCTGGCCATCGCCATTTTCGCAGTACCTCACTCCACCTGAAGCGCCATCTATGCCCCCTATTCAGTATAATAGGACAAATGCATGGCTAATATATTTTTAACTGATGAGTTTTACAATTATTCACCTTCTGTACAGTTATCATGGACTAGCTATAAAAACAAAAAACGTTTTTGAACCAGGCTGTAAACATATTTTTTTTTTCCAGGTTTGTATATTTTTTCTGTAAAGTCAGACATTTTAAATTTGGAGTTTATGGGATTTGACTCCCTTTTGCAGCCTGCCTCAAGTGGCCAGTTGTTGAACAGCAGGGTTCCCGCGCTGTATTCATTTCTCAGCAACGGAGGTTCTGGCTTTGTGTGCCCCTTAATGTTAGGAATATTAGGAATGCTCTGTGTGTCTGTGTGTGTGCGTGTGTGTGTGTGTGTGTGTGTGTGTGTGTGTGTGTGTGTGTGCCGGCAGAGCTTACCTGGGTTATGTAACAGGCAGGCACATGGCATTAGCCCCCGGCTAGATAGATCTACGTATGAGGGAGAGAGACATAGTGAGAGAGAGAGAGAGAGAGAGAGTGTGTGTGTGTGTGTGTGTGTGTGTGTGTGTGTGTGTGTGTGTGTGTGTGTGTGTGTGTGGACAGCAGATAGTTTATATGTAACTAAGACTGATGCCTGGCTAAGCATTAGTGAGAGAGGTTTAATAGTTAAAGGTACAGTCAGCTACTGCAAGTTAAATGTAAGCTTTCACACTTTTTTCTCAAATTCACCAATTATCTCCTTAAAGGACTAAATAACTTCCACACAGCCCTGGCTCCGTAAACACGGTGAACACGGCTCGTATCAACACACAGTGTGCCGCAGCACTACGCTTTGCTTCACAAGGCATTTCGACGTGTGAGGCACCGCAAAGCGATACTGTTTTGATTTGAGCTGGAGGTTAGCAAGTATCACTGACCCTGCCTTTAATAGCCACAGTCAAGGCCATGTTTAGACCCACAGTCACAGCACTGTGACCTTGCTTTAATATACAGTCCTGCACCCCCCACTACCCATCCCCTCCCCCATGCCAGCCTGCAAGGTCAACAAGGCCAGGCCAGGATTATCTAGAGACTGTTGATAACGCCATCTGTTGGTTCTTCTACGCTGGTTTGTTGTTTATACTGTTCTGTTCCCATGGTTACCTCAAAACGAGACTCATTGCTTCCGACCATACATATCTTTTTCCAAACTTCCAAAGGTCCCATAATGAGGAAGTGACTTCAGCTCTCTGTATCCTCAACTTTTCAGCACAAGGCGTGGAGCTCATCAATGTGACTTGGCCCAGGCAGCCATTCTCTGTGACCTGGCCTTATTGAAGCGCTGTTGAAGCGGCCGCGCCTATAGAGACGCGTCTCTGTGTGACCTGGCCTTATTGAAGCGCTTTTGAAGCGGCCGCGCCTATAGAGACGCGTCTCTGTGTGGTCTGGACCTTGGACGGTCCTCAGGTGTCACATGAACAGGTGTCAGGTTGTGTGGTGGTGTGTGTGTGTGCGATTCCTTCAACATTCTGCCTAAAGGAGAACCGTTTTTCTTTTTAACCCCCAAATGCACACATGCACGCGCACACACACACGCACACGGTTACAGGTGGTGATTGATGGGGTGATAAAGAGCGGTCTGTTATTACCACCTAATTAATCTACCATAAAATGTGAGGGCTTCAGTTGTCTGGGCAACTGCAGACTTGTGCGAACCCTAGTGTGTTGTGTGTGTGTGTGTGTGTGTGTGTGTGTGTATGTGTGTGTGTGTGTGTGTGTGTGTGTGTGTACCCTGTTTCCAAGTGCGTTGCTAGGGTCTTCCTGGCCCGTCGCCAAGTGCGTCGTTAGGGTCTTCCTGTCTCGTCTCCAAGTGCGTTGCTAGGGTCTTCCTGGCCCGTCGTCAAGTGCGTCGTTAGGGTCTTCCTGTCTCGTCTCCAAGTGCGTTGCTAGACACCATCACCATCACCGCCGCTTTCGTGCGAGCTTCCTGTATCACTGGACTCATTATTGTTCACAACAGGAAACACACACAAAGACCCCCCTTACCCTTCCCACACACGCACACACACACATGCACACACGCACGCACGCACACACACACACTTACTATACGGGTTGCCCTCATGGATGCTTTCTAAAAAGGACCGTACAGATTGAACACGTGCTGTGCGTGAAACCATTTTATTATCGTTCACATTTGTGTCCAGTTCAAAGAAACAATACAGATATACCAGCAGTTATCGCCAAGGAAACGGCAGCTGGATAATCTTCACAAATATGTCAATGGAAAAGGGTAAAAAGAAAAGATGATTTAGATGAAAATTAAGTCTACCAAAATAAATGTAACCCTGAACTGTGAACTGACTAAGCCCCGTACCTTATTGCCTGTCCTCCAATAACAGTTGAGCATTTTCTGAAAATGTTCAGTTGTTGTCCAACCTGGTTACAGTAACTAGGTTGGACAGGCAAAAAGAGACGGGGCTTGGGACGGGTAAATTATGCTAATGAGCGGTGGACGGAAATGAGTCAGTCTCCAATCATTCACCCCGTTACTGTTGGAATCAATGCCACTGCATGGCAGTAAACAAACATCAATGTGTGTGTGCATGTGTGTTGTGTGCCTTGACACACATGAGAAGGGATGTCTGACTACATGCAAGATGGCGTCACATAACCATCTATTATTTGGGATTTAACGAGAGCGTTTTGCTTGGCAGCAAACTGTGGTTAAAACTTCCACCGATTCTCACGGAAAACACCCAAAAGGTTGGTCTGTCACGCACAAGTGTGCACAGGGGCGTACACACCGGGGCGTACACAGGGGCGTACACAGTGGCACGCAACAATACAAACACGACAATGACTCACGTTGTCCTGTCCGTCTAGACGTCTTATCTCTCCATTGTAATCCTCAGGAGGTAAAGGGAAAGTGCATGACCAGGTGTGCATTCATGTGTATGTGTGTGCGTGCGTGCGTGTGAGCACAGGGTGTTCAAGACGTTTCAGCTCAGAGTGTGAGACAGGATATTACACTGCAGAATGCAGTCAGTACAACCATGGAGAACTGACTTTTACTGAGAGAGGAATCAGAGAGAATTTGAGCTGGTGGAAAAAGTGAAGCACGCACGGAGGGAATAAGAGGGAAGCAGAACGAACGCTGACGGGTCCTCAGAAGTGCAGACGATTCTCAGAATGTAGAGCTGAGCGGAAACACGAAACAATGCACCACTTGAGGACAGGACGCACTCCAAGCCCTTGATACTGCAGAGCCGCTCAGCTACCTGAGGGGTCTACTGTACAGGACAACAGCATATGCAAAAAATAAAAGTATTTTATTAACAAATAATGTGAAATCGAGGTTGACAGTGACCACGCACCATTTATTGTTAATCAATTGACTACGACACCGTAGACATGAATATTTGTTAATCAAAACTATTATTAAATACAGTCGACCCAATCAAAAGTTGTTCATATACTGCATATATACCGTATATACATACTGTATATGTAACATACACACTATTATATAACACAAACATACTGCATTATCAACTCATGAAAGATGTAGGACCAAATGAATGAGAAAACAGGACCCACACACCCCTCCATCACATGGAGATATGTTCTATCTGGCTTGACGTGATGTCAGCCAGACACAATCACACCTGAGCATATCTCATACACATCATGTTAACCTAGGGTGACCACATTTTCCCAAACCCCAAACCTTACATATGGTACCGCGCACTAATGCGTGGGCTATATATGTGCTAACGCTCGCACCATAGGTGATGTCATCAGCATGGGGGACAATTATTTAAACGCTTAGCACACCTAGTGACCTTGAACACATTCAAACATTTCACAGGTGCATTAATCGATTATTCAATTCAACGTCTATCCTCATCTGTGCACTTTGACAAACTTAAATTAATTAATTGACCAGGACAACTATAAGACGTCAGTTGTGGGTTGACTCATAGTTTCGTGGTAAGGCTACAACGAAGTAAAAGCCTTGATAAGAATTTGTTAGTGGTAGGCTACTGTCATGTTTTATGCTTACTTCATCTTTGATTATAATTGTTGCTTTGCTAAGCAGTTCTACGCAGTTGTTTTACTCTGACTCGTATGTGAGCACATTACACTATCATTACAATTTTAATTGCAATGATACAGCTATTTGTTGGGACTCGGGACATTCATGTTTAAATCGGGACATCTGGTCTCCCTTCACATGTACAACTCTGCCTCTGTAGCAAACAACACTTGGCCATGTCATGCACTGTTCAATGGCCGATACGTGTGCATGTAAATGTCTCATTCCATATATGATGATGTCATTTGCACCAACAACAACATCCTACACTAGAGTGTGTTTTTCTACATTCATCACGTTGTCACTCGATAAGGTGAAGAGAGTAAAGGTGTTAATTCAAAGCACATAACATGGACTTGAACTGGTTAAGCTTTATTAAAACAGTGTTATATAATTTAGGACATATGCATAAACATATGCAGTCACAACAATGACAACATCAACACAAATACACACAATATTCCATGTATTACCTTCCAAATGTTCTCTATTTATGCTCCTACAATGCATTTGAAATACATCTGTATTCTGAACAATACTGGAATACAGAATGTATGCATGTAAACAGCCAAGGGTATTTCTACACAGTGATACATCATTCAGAATCGTACACTCTTTAGTGCATTTTTACAGGCCTGTGTGCACATCACACCATTCATACACAATTTAACACACTTAGCTTTAACAAAACATGTGTGCAGACCTTGGAAGGACATGTACTCCTTCCTCGATTTATCCCGGTCCTTCATCTGGGTCAAACTGATGCCTACATATTTTCTAAAAACACACACGGTCACATCTTAGAAATTGCACAGAAATCAGTTGATTTCAAACAGGATTTTTGAGGAACACATCCTAGCAGTCAAATCATACGCTCCTCTGACGGCTCTGCCTCATGACTTGTCACAAGCCGTGTGTGTGTGTGTGCGTGTGTTTAAAAGTGGCGCAGGGGTCCAGTAATGAAATAGGAGCTTGGATTCCCGTGGCGTCACATGGCCCACCGAGCAGGAAGGAAACGGTGTGCATGTGCACACACACACACACACACCAGAAACGCATGTTGACACTCTCTCTCTCACACACGCACGGACACACACACACACACACACACACCAGAAACGCATGTTGACACTCACATAAGCACACACACACCAGAAACGCATGTTGTCACTCTCTCTCTCACACACGCACGGACACACACACACACACACACCAGAAACGCATGTTGACACTCACATAAGCACACACACACCAGCACCTCCATGTTGACACTCTCTCTCTCACACACGCACGCACGCACGCACGCGCACACACACACACACACGTGGCTGACACAAAATCACACGAGATGCACACATACAGATGTATACAGGAATATATATCTGTATTCCTGTATACACGCTTGCATGCACACACACACACACGCACACACACACAGGGTCCTTAACGAGGGTGTGCGTCAGGTGGGACTCACAGGCCCAGCGTGCCACAGAAGTGTGCTCATCCACTGTGTGTGTGTGCGTGTGCACGTGTGTGTGCATGTGCACGTGCGTATACGTGTGTGTGGTATGTGCGTGCGTATGTGCGTGGGTGCACGTGTGTGTGTGCGCGTGTGTCTCAGGTGAAGAACTGGTGTCTCAATCACAGCTGTGTACAAACCTCTTCAGGCAAACGTCTGTCACGGACGATAAACGGGAGAGGAAGTCCAAAGAGAAAGACAGAAAGGTCTTGTTCAAGTTTACGCCCCCCAAGTTGGCTCAGGACCCATAACAGGACAAACAATGGTGTGTGTGTGTGCGTGTGGGTCAGGACGGGCTGCGTGAATAATCTCTGTAAATAAAATGATTTGTATTGTCTCATAAAAGTATTTTCTTCTCTTACATGCTTATTATTACTTATTTTTTTCCATTATTATTATTCATTAATATTCATATGATGAGATATGACTCAAGTTATTAGCACTGATAAAATTGGTTGAATAATATCTAGGTTCTAGGAGTCATTGTTAGGTAAATATGTGTGTGTGTTTGTGTGTGTGTGTGTGTGTGTGTTTGTGTGTGTGTTTGTGTGTGTGTCTCAGGCACTGGACAGCATCGTCGATGTAAAGATCTGTTGCAGTATTTGGGGAATCTGCTTGGTGTCCATGGCAACGAATGACCTCCCCGCTGGCAGCGTCTTTTGGAGTCTTAAGATGAAAAATACAAAAATAAAGGAATAAAAAAATACAATTAAAAAAATAGGTTGGACAAGACAGAGGAATGCTGACTGCAGTTCTGACCAGGGCTGGTTTACACACAGGCATTCCCGTGGGAAAAATAGCAGCATTCCTGTGTGATGCCCAATGTTTCCATATGTGATCGGGGACATCAAGAACAATGGCAGCCATTCAGCGTCAGAACAATCCAGCAGATTCAAACCGACGGAGGAACTGGTCGCCTGTTTCTAATCTCTCTCTGTCTCTCTCTCTCTCTCTCTCCCTCTCTCTCTCTGTCTGTCTCTCTCTGTCTCCCCCCCTCTCTCTCTCTCTCTCTCGCTCTCTCTCTCTCCATGTCTCCAGGTTGCGCCCTGTGACCTTCATGTGCAGAGGAGCGTGTGCACGTGTTCCTGTTTTCTCTGTGCCCGGAGCGTGTTCGCATGCTAGCATAGCTCCTACACCAAGAGAGCCCTGGTCTCTGTAGTTAACACGGTATTCCACATTGAAGCATCTTTTTCACGGGTCAGAGGTTGCCTGTCTTTGCCCTCCCTAATCCCTCCTCCCCTCGGAGTGTTTCACAGCAGGGGCACGGGCGTTGTTGCTCTGCGGCCCTTCAGGGTAAATATTTCGGTTTAAATGTTGTTTTAAAAAAATCTAATTTGACTGGTGATTATATACCATTGAAATCACATGCATGGCTCTCTCCCCATTTGTTTAGATACAGACTCCCTAATAACTGCCCAGACTTGCCTATATGGACTTTGACCTTAGCAAGATGGCTGCCGAGTGGTCAGACTTGCCTATAAGAGCTTTGACGTTAGCAAGATGGCTGCCGCGTGGCCAGACTTGCCTATATGGACTTTATCGACAGCAGACCAAAGGAACGGGTTGCCCGGGGCCAGCTGAAGATGAAGAGGTGGATGTTTCCTTTATAGACAACACTTACTCCTTTTGTCCTGCCCACAAATCCCGGGACTTAAGCTGGTATTTGACAACAAAGGCCCAGTAGGAACCAGCAGGACCTGCCTGTGAACAACCCTGTGGGCCAGCTAAGGCTTAACTATGCTGTGTAAGTTAATTCAATAGGATGAACACCTTGAGATGAAGCATCTCGTGTTTAAGGGTGCCCTGACACACATTACACACCGCATCAAAAACAGAAGAAGAAGAACTAACAAACAAAACAAAGAAATCAACAGATACTACAACAAAGACATATCAACATCACACAATGAGTGCATGCATGTAACCATACATGCACCCTCTTCATAAATAAACAGCGGCCAGTATCCACGGGAACACCCATCCATTACAATGCCCAATAGACTCAGAGGGTTAGCTGCTAGAAGCTCAGCTCTTGATGTGCACATTATAAGAGCTTCAGAACACCAAGTGTGTTGTTCATAGCCTGCACACAGGACAGGCAGAAAGCCATGTGGTCACATCTTCTAGTACTATACTGTACAATGACCAGGTTAATCAATAATCACCCTTCGTGGCTGCTGGGCTGAAAGGTTAGATAGTGCCAGTTTAAACAGGGAGGGCTTTGTTCTTGTTTAGTATCAGGTTACAACCTCTAGAGACTCTTTAACTCTTTAGCCAAACTCTTCCTCATCTCACAACCTCCCGCTCCTATCCTCCCTCATCCCATCACAAACTCTCCTTCCTCATCATCGCCACGTCTCCTCATCCAACAACCTCATGCAGATTTGGGTTACAACGCCCCGCCCTCACCTCTCAGCCTGGTCGCCCAGAGAACCAATGAAGATGGCGAAGGCATTGACCTGGGGGTCAGAGGTCAGCACGCGGGCAAAGCGTTCGGGCCGGATGCCGTAGCGCTCCAGGTTGGCGTCGCTCAGGACCACTACGAAGCGCTCGTCCGCCTCCTGGAGTGCTAGAGCCCGGACGGCCGCCTCTGTGCCCTCCAGGGTGTGGTCGCCGCTCATGCAGAACTGGGCGTGGGCGTGCATCGTCTGGGGTCAGGGGTCAAGGGTCAGTGGTCCATGACACAAGATACAGGAAGAGGGAAGAGTGTCAATATGTGACAACTCACTGTTGACATCCATGTATTTACTGTATGACTAAATATATATTTATATCACTCACTCAAGCAGGGTTTGTATACGCCCAGACAGTCCTGAGGAGAGGCCTACAGTATATCAACTGCAGTACCTCAAAACACCTGTGGAGGGGCTTCAATAACAGAACGAGGGAACAGAACGGTCCCTACCTTGAGCACTTTGAGCCTCTCCTTGTTGTTCTTGGGGGCTTTATCAGCTTGGACCAGCTCGATGTCAAAGCCATCGCCGGAGTGGCCCACGATGTCATACTGTACAGCACACACACACACACACACAAGACAAGTTATACATTTACAGCATTTATCCAGAGTGACACCTGTAACCAGTGGGTCCAGTGCGGGGGAGTCGTCCGTTGTCCTTGCTATTTCAGGATGCACATTACATGGGTTATTTCTGATTAAGGCCAGTTCTGACTGGCCAGGCTCAAGCCACACGGCTGTGTCTCGCCGTTACTGTTTAATTAAAGGTACAGTAAGCGATTGTACTGTAAACTGTCAAATTCTCCAAATATGTTCTTGTGGTTCGCTATTTTACAGTGGCACGCTTGTGTGCTTGTGTGCGTATGTGTGCTAGAACAGTCTGGTGTTTTCTACACGGCCCTGGCTCTGTGATGGGAATAGGAGATATTTGGTGAATTCAACAAAAGGTGAATTAGCTTACAATCACTGATTGTACCTTTAAACCAGTGACCCTCTCCCATTTGCACAGTTCACACAGTAGAGTAAAACTTTAACATCCCCGAGAGGCAATTTGACTTGCCACAGCAGTCAGTATAATAGAGCTCCAATACCGCTGACACAAAAACATGTTTTGACAGATAAATGAACACTTGGCACTACGGTTATCTTTGATGCGTGTGTGTGTGCACTTATGCCTGTGTTGGTATGTCATGTTCAGTACGGTGGCAGGTGGTGTCGTCTCATAGTGGTGGAAATGTATGTGTGTGTGTGTGTGTGTGCGTGCGTGCGCGCGCGCGTGCACTTTCTGTCTGTAAGACAGTGATATGTGATCAGTAGAAGGTTGGATAGAGTGTCAGGGGCCAAGATGTCTGTCTCCCTCCAACTCTGTTTGCATATAGTCACGTCTCATTCTGACCTCTCTCTCTCTCTCTCTCTCTCTCTCTACCTAGAAAAAGATCTTCGTAAATATCCAACAACCAGAGGTTGATGAAACATTGCTGCGTTAACTAGTTTAACCTTAGGGATAGATTTCATTTAACTTAATCTTTTTATTAATTCATAATCTGGTGCTTGTCCACTTTAATTGAGACGGTACGGGGATGTTAGGTGTCGTATCATCCACAATGATCTCTTTGAAGACGGGTAATCCATCTCTCTCCTATCACTCCTAATCTATTTGTACTACATGTTCTAACGTAGCTTGTGACCTCACCAGCAACTCTAGGTCCTACTGTGTGCTCCAAACAGACCACCTCTGTTTTGGGAGCACGGGTCGAACACGGGTTGAACACTGGTCGAAGCAGCAGCAGGAAGGCGTTTCATTCCCGCAGATGGCCCGTGGGGGGGCTAACATAGCCAGAAGGCTGTTAATGTTTAGCCGGGGGTTATTAAGCTCCTTGTAGATTTTCAGTTGTGATATGTTTCAATGGGGTAATGCTAAAACGTCAGTTAGAAAGAATATCTTTCAAACACAGAGGGCGCAGTTGTGTCTCCCGGCCAGAGGGGCCGCCAGCGTGCTTCAGCGGTGTTTCATGGACCACTGACACTTATTGTTATTGTTTACAGTCTTGTTTGCGTCCTCTACTGGAGCAGCCTTTAATAATTTGGCGGTGCTGCAACTGTTTGTATTGCTTTATCGAGCATTTATTTCTAAATTAAATAAACTAAAGCTCGACTTCAACGTCATCGTACTTGGACACCCTTCCGTTCACCTTGAACTTGTGCTCGTAGCTCTCCAGGGCCTCCATGACCATGCACACGGCCTCCATGGAGCGCTCCAGGCGGCCGTCCACGCCGTTGAAGCGGTACATGCTGCCGGAGACGTCTGCCAGCACGCGCAGGCGCTTGGGCTTCTGCTGAGGGCTGCCGAGCTGCACACACACACACACACATACGTGTACACATATACACGCAGGTGCACACACGCACACGCACGCGCACACACACACACACATTGTGGAAAGTGAAAATAAGATGGCAAAAACAAGAAATTTCAATTATAGATGAAATTGTATTACAAAATGTGTTAAGGTTAAATAGAAGGTGATTTCTAAACACTGTTACACAACATTCCTTAAAAACCTTCGGGCGAGGCCAAAATTATTTAAAGCTCAGAGCTAAATGAGGTAGAAAAACACACATATTATGGTCATGTGTGTACTGTATATGATTAGCGTAGGAACTGTGTCTCTCACTCTCTCACATGCACACACACACGCATGCACACGCGAGTGCATGCCAGAGAATGAACAGATCCCTACAGACAGTGTGGTCAGCTAAAATAATAATCACATACGCCACTGGAATGTGTGTTTCTGTTAGAAGGTGTGGCCCAGAGAAAAACACAACTTAAAGGTTGCTTAAATATCTTCAAGGACTCAAGGACACACTTAAGCGTGCGTACACACACACACACACACACCCTACATTCATGCATCGCACGCACGCACACACACCCTACACGTACGCACGCACGCACCCACACACATCTACGCACACGCACACACATGCCCCTACACACACAACTACATGTGCACACACATCTACATGCACACACACACCTCTGGATCCAGCTCTCCTCTGCGTTTATATATAGCCTTCTCCCCGACCAGCCCGTCGATGATTTTAGCATCGTCCAGTTCTCCCAGTGCCTGGTTCTTCAGCCACTGGCGTTCCTTGCCCTTGGCCTGGTGTACACGTACACACACACGCACACGCACGCACACACACACACGTACAGCTGTTTGGCCATTTTACGGGACAAATAACGATGGTTCACCTATTGTTTTATTCCCACATTCCCACGACATTAATATAAAAATAATATTGAGATTGTGATTCAAGTCAAGTTTATTTATTTATCCCTTAATCACTTACAGTCTCAACGGGCTTTACAAGCCCAAATTTCCCATGGAAAGAAATGACACCCAGATTCAGATTCAGATTTTATGTCAATTGTATTAAAATACAATGAAATACTTGTGCTCCGGCTGTCACATTGCCTTTACAGTTAACATGAATATACTGTAGATACTACAGCACACCAAAATTACAAGTACAATTATTAAAAACATAATAAATGCAATACATACAATAAATACAATAGACATGGTAAGCACTATGAGCTGTTAAGGAACCTAACTGCTTGTGGGAAAAAGCTATTAT
>JAODOY010040378.1:0-20352 GCA_025399855.1 Forbesichthys papilliferus
CTCGGGAAAGGGAGGTTTGGGGTCCCCTGCTGGAGCTGCTGCCCCCGCGACCCGACTCTGGATAAGCGGATGAAGATTGATGGATGGATATAAATATAACACTGTAAAATAATTTTGAATGGCTTCCATTTTATTTTTATTTAATTAATTTTTAATATTAAATATTTACATAGTAGCAAGTGGTGTGTGTTTATTCTACAAACAAACACTTTGGTTAGGAAATCACATTTTGCATTTTTCATAGCTCATTATTACTATTATTAGTATTAGACTAGTCTTTTACATAGTAGTGTTTACTATGCAGTTAACTACATCATTTACTTTTACTACTGCTACTTTTTTTATTATCATAGTAAAGCTTTTACAATTTATTGTACAGCTCTGTCATTTATATGGAGATATCTAGTTTAAAATGTACTCACTTTTCATTTTACGGTCCCTTATAATAGTCAGCACTAGCTGACTAGGCTAATTTGTTGACTGTCTCTTAGCTACAGGCAGCATGTGCTTAATCGGATTAAGGCCGCGTGTCCACCAAAGCGTTTTTCCGCTGCTGAAAATGCTGGTCACTGCTGAAAAAGCCCAACTGTCAGCACTATGAAGCATTTTTGGAAGTGCAGCGTTTCTTTCAGATGAGACGCTTTGGTTGCTATGAAACAGAATCTCCGTGGGAATTCATATGTTGCAAATAAATGCTCGTTTGTGTTATCAACAAATTATTTAATTTGTAATATTCTATATTATTCGTGTTAGTATTGTGGTTGTAGTCCGGGGATATCATCTGACTATCAATTTAGCCTTTGTTGGTTGTTGACGTCGTGTGCCAGAAGTAGGATGTGACGGTTGCTCGTAGTATTTGTCCCGCCCCTTCACTGCTGCGATCGAACGGCAGGGAAACAGTGACAGTGGCGTGGCGCGGCGTTTCACCCAAAGTTGAAAATTTTCAACTTGAAAAAACGCTCAGCGCCCGGCGTTCGTCGTGGAAAAAACACTCAGTGCCCGGTGTTCGCCGTGGAAAAACGCTCAGCTCCACACCACGCTCCTGGCGTTTTTAGAAACCTGGAAAAACTTGGCGCTCCCATTGAAATCAATTGGTGTCTACCAGTTGGTGTCTACCAAAAAAACACTTTGGTAGACACGGGGCTTAAGACACATAGTTTACTTTTTTGAGTGAGATTAACAATAGTATGCCAAAGATTTGCTCATTGCGTTTTATTTTAAAATATATTGATGCTTAACTTCTGAAATGTTTTGTCTGATAGCAGGCTAAACAAGCAGAGGGGTGAACAGCTCCGTGAGCGAGATGCTGAGATTCTCACCGCTCTACTCTGCTCATATGCTCTGGTAGAGCCTAGAAATAAAAGTGTCCTCACCTTTGTCTCTAGACGACCGCTCCTTGTCCCTGCTACGGCTGCGGTGGCGGTGGGACTTGCGCTCTGGGCTACGAGACCTTTTCTTGTCACGACTGCGAGAGCGATGTTTTTTGTCTGAGCGCTCGCGGCTGTGCTTCCTCTCTCTATCCTTATCCCTGCTCCTGGTGAGATAGGGGGAAAAAGGTAAAATAAAACTATATGTTTTCCAATATGAATACAGTGAACATGGCATTAACAGTTTTAAACATGAATAGCAAAAAGTACAGTATGTCCTAATGCAGAGAAGCAACTTTAATTTACATAATCAAATTGATAATGCATTCCATTTCTAAAAGAACTTGTTACATAAGCACAATCAACAACACCTGCTGCGTTTGCGTTCCCTTTCCCGGTCTCTATCCCTGCTCCTGGATCTCCGGCGCTCCCGAGATCTGCTCCTCTTCCTGTCTGACGCGCGGCTGGAGTGGCGGCTGTTAGAGTGGCTCCGTCGCCCTCTTTTCTCTCGCTCCCGCTCTCTCTCACGGTCCCTGTCCCTGTCTCTGTCTCTCTCGCGGCCCCTGTCCTTCTCCCTCTCGCGGCCCCTGTCCTTCTCCCTCTCACGGTCCCTGTCTCTCTCCCTCTCGCGGTCCCTGTCTCTCTCCCGTTTGCGCTCCTTTTCCCTCTCCTTCTCCTTCTCGCGCTCCTTTTCCCGCTCCTTCTCCTTCTCCTCCTCCTCTTCCTTGCGCTTCTTCTCTCGCTCCTCCCGTTCACGCTCCCGATCTTCTCTCTCTTTCTTGCCTGCCGGGCTTTCTCCGGCAGGGTCCTCGGAACGCCGGTGCAGTTTCTCCTAGGGAGGGGCGAGGAGACGTTAGCATGATCGACGCATGGCCCGGGACGTGCCGTCTACAGCGCACTGGAACACAACATGGAAAGCTACCTTGAGCTCCTCCACAGTGGACTTGATTTTAGCATAGCCCATGTGCTGCTTGCCCATCAGGTGGTCGTCCACGCGGGACTGGGCGTCGCCCACGATGAGGAAGGCCCCGCAGACCTCGCACACCTCCATCTGCTTCTCCTGGGACGCGAAGGCCTCAATGGCCTGAGATCAAAGGGAAAAACAAAACCAAAACACATAGTAAGGAAATCTACTTCCCTTTACAGGAGATGGGGAAATTCCAGTCCCTTTGTGTGACTTGTACTATCCACACCTCCATCTGCTTCTCTTGGGATGTGGCCTCGACGGCCTGGGATGGACAGGGACAACCAAACACATTGATAGGACATTAGCTTCCCCCCAAAGCACATGTGGAGCTGCAGCGAAAACTATGACGTTGAGGTGTGAGCTTGGCACGTTTATTTTTAACAAACTAAGAGTGACAGGATAACTAGCTTTAAGATAACCTTCCACTCACATGAGTTAACAGCTTTACAGTTATTTGCGTGGCTTGTCCCTGTGGCCTTCTACAACGAGCATTAAGCTGTGATCACTGCCATGTACAGAAGAGAGGCACTGAGCAAGAGCAGAGCAGTCATTTTTAAGAAAAAGAGGAGAGTTCGACAGGGGCAAGCCACACAAAAAAAGCAGAGGTGGTCTAACTTACCGACGGACAGGTGGTGAGAAGCTCCCTCTCATCCTTCAGCTGCTCCACCAGTTTCATCATGCCCTGGGCTTCTTCAACATGCCCCTTGGAGCCTAGATCCTCAATCTGGACACACAAACAGCAATGCTTTATTACTAAAAACATGCAAGGACAAAGCCCTTTAGAGACAAGTGTATATAAATTAATTTGTTAATCACTACAATGTGCTCTATAGGTTTTTCCACATCCATCTAAAACATGCAGATGATGAGAAGATTAGTGTATGACCTGACACCATTAAAATGACAACAAATGGGAATCAGTGAAATATAACGAATTTAAAAGTAGATATGGAGCCATATAATTAAAAATGTATTCACAAACCTGGACAACTAGGAACTCTATCTTCTCAGTCAAAACAGTAACTTTCTCTTCATTTTTTCCAGTTGCACCTGGTGCCTGTAAAGAGATAAATACAAATAATTACGCACCATATATTGCAGCTAAACAACAAGACACAACTGTATTATTTATTTAAAACTATTTTAAAAATCCAAAAATAAAGCATATTACATATTTGTAATTAAATACTGCAGATTCACATGAAAACCAAGAAAAAGCTGAATTGTTTCCATACCCCTGCGTTCTGCTGAGCCTGCGAGAGTGCAAGACGGGCATGCCCCCTGCGAATCCTCCTCTCCACCTCAGCCAAGAGAGACTGTAGATATCGCAGAAAGTCACGCTCATAGCCCTCCTTCATGAAGCGGGAGCTCTTCTCATACCTGGATAAAGAAGATTGCCATTAGAACACTCCAAACTGATTATTATTCAAATAAATCAGAACTGGATATTGACATGACAAATACTCACATTTTCCTAAGATTTTCATCGTGGATTTTCTCACAAGGACCTGTAAAAAAGCAGTAACTCATACATAAGTGGTGCTTGAATGCAATTTAGTCTTATTTTAAGTGTTGGAAATGACAATACTTGCCTAAGTCAGAGCGGGTGTTTGTAAAAAGCTCAGCTGGGCAGAAGCCGCATAGATAATAACGGCATACCTATTTCAAGAAAGACAGCATTTTCAGTTCAGCATCTTCAGGACTTAAAATAAATTAACAGTTTTAAGTACGGTATGTTTTGCATTGCATAAGCAACTATATGTTAAGGATACTACCGGTATTGACGTTTGTTTAACAGTGTCTATTACTATGTGTCTATTATTTGCCATTTTAACAGTAAGCCTTGAATTAGGAAAACACATGAAAGTCTAAAAAAGACGATATTCAACTTTTGTTACCATAACCAATTCGAAACATTTCAGATGTATTCCTCTATAGTTTAGAGAATACATAGTTTCATTATAATCCTGCGGCACCGTAGCTGGTACGGTAACGTTACCGGTACAATTAGTTGGTCACCGTACGGTACCGTACTGGGCCAGCTACCGTACCGTAATGCATTTTCCGTTAGCAACTGTGCTACAGACTACATTACGATACAGTAGATTGCCCAGGTAACTTTCAGTTATTGGTTACTGTCATCATGCGTTAAATCATTGTGCATAGTATCTCCGAAATTTTTAAATGTTTGAATCTTGAATAATACGAAAACGAGTGTTTGACATAGCAGATAGCTTAGCCACTTTGCTAATCTGCATAGCTAACTTACGGTCTCGTGGTCCCATCGAACGTTACATCGTTTCTCGTCGGGGGCCAAGTTTCTATCTCGGCCCATCAGCTCATCGAGTAACTGAGCGGCGGATAACATGTCAACATTAAACGTTTAACAGGTTGTTAAAGTGATGTCTCCAATCAATATAGCCAGCAGTTGGAACCATATATTGCGCGTTAAAGGATTTAGCTCAAAATGGCAGCTTCCGAATATTCTCCCTACCACTACAATGCCCCGGAAGTACTTCAAAGTCAAAGGTGCATATCGTTATAATGTAAATTTGTAAAGGCTAGATATCTACCAGAGCATTGAGGTTGAGTATTCTAAAATCGTGTACTTATTATCGTGCACCTGACCTGTATTAATTACAACATAGTGCACATTAAAGTACAGTTTGAATATACCTTCAGTGTATCCATCAAGTAAAACATAGGTTGAACATTTGCTTATTTATTTTAATTTAGCCCAATATATTGTAATCCGTAATGACATAGCTGAATGGTACTATGAAAGGTATATTTGACTAAATGTAGTATTTCTTAAAAGCTTTTCGAGAAAATTGATCATTCATCAACACCTGTGTTGAAAATTCCGGTTAGATTTTAAATGATAGCATTACAATCATGTCTAGATTTTACCATCGCATGTACAAAACCTTTACATAGAAAAATATTCTACATAATGGAGTTTTTAAATGGGAACAAATATTTCTCCCCATTGATGTCAGTGTTACATCTAAAATGCCCCCCGATGTGGTGGTGGGGCTTTTTTTGGCAATCCGCCGACATTTCATTCACAAATAAATTAGTGAATTTTAGCTAACTAAATCGTGAGGAGTTGTCGTGCTATCATGGCATTTGTATGTTATTACATATTACCCTTTCATATAACGACAAATAAGGACTAGCCGCCTACAATACATCTAAACCTACGTTAATCAACTAGAAGTTGCGTTAGCCGAAGCCGTTTTCACAAGCTAGCAACCTGTCAAGCTAGGCATCAGTGTACCGTAGCTAATAGTCGACTTGTCAGTCTGCGTGCCATCACTGCGAATTTTTTAACGTGATTGCTACCAAAAAAAAGGTGACATTTTTTTCTATGAGCTCGTTGCGTTAACATTGTGTGCCAATATGTCAACTACTTCGTTGGATAAGGAATTGCAGGAGCGATTGAGAGAAGCATCTGCCATCGGGGATATTGATGAAGTGCGGACATTGGTGGAGAGTGGAGTAAACGTTAATTCACAAAATGAAATAAATGGATGGTATGTACTACGTACGTGTTAAATATACACATCATGTGTATTTTACTCTAAGGTGTGATGTTCTTATATGTTTTTAGCTGTCGTGACAGTGATTTGCGTGCTAGCAATCAGTGGCAAATGCCGTATAATCAGGATTTAAAATAGGTCTATGTTATCCTATTACTCAGCTCCAAGCTTGTTTATCAGGGTGGCCTGCCGCAATTGTATATTGGTTATGCAAGCAGTGGTTGTGTTACAAGAGGAGTGGATGTTCATCTTAATGCTATGTATTAACGTTTTTAAGTAATACGACTTTAAGACACTACCTCATACCCATCAGTGTAAGGTTGTCGTCATTTCTAGTTATTTTCCAGTGTTTAATTTACGTGCTCTTTTGATATTCTCTTTTAATTTCGTATGTTACAGGACCTGCCTTCACTGGGCATGCAAGAGGAACCATAAGCACATTGTGTCCTTCCTGCTCGATTCTGGAGCTGACAAAGAAATACTCACTGCTAAAGATGAGTTTGCTGCACAGCTTACATCCAAATCAGAGATCAAACGGCTATTGGGAGGTACATTACATATGTTTTCTCCTGTATATGTGTAGTCTTGTATAATAACTAATATAACTAGTATACTTATGTCTGAAATTAATATAATGTTAACAAAAAAGCTCTTATAATCCTACTCACCAGTGACTGTTTCAACATGCCTACCACAGAAGAACTTATACAAAGCAGCCGGCTGTAACAATTAAATGTAATGTTAGAAATAAAATGTTTACATCTAGTTCTTACCATTCCCATACTGTGACTGGCATAAGCAGTAGGCTGCCTATTTCCTCGTTTATTCTTTCCCTGCAGAATTCAGTGCTCCATTCAGAGTCAAATTATAATATGCAATATGATCCCCCAAACCTGTAATCTCTTACTCTATACTTGCCCACAGACACGTTGGAAGTTAATAATACATCCATTAATGAGTTATGCATGGCTCACGTTATCATCATCATCTGCTTTTTATCTTATAATGTACTCTTTGTATACGTTGTTGTTACAGTTGAGGTAGAGGAAGTGCCTGAGCTCAAGGATCCTGAGTTGCCAATCATCCCCAACTACTTGTCCAACCCGCCCTTCATGTACAGCAAGATGGACAACAAGGCAGAGGCTATGCTGGCCCAGCACATCACCCACAACGGCTCTGGTGGCCACATGGAGGACCTGCACAGTGATCCACCGTCCCTTTCCCTCACAGACGAGCATCAGCTTCCTGACGAACTCACCGCCAGCCACGGCCTGGGTCACGTGGGGGCCTTTGTCCCTGTAGCGGAGCAGAACGGCTCTGGGCCCAACAACTTCCACCACCTGAACCAGCACCACGCGGCCGTGAACGGGGCCCTGCCCATGGACCTGACGGCGGAGCCCCACCTGGCCGGCCACGCGGACTACTCCCACCACATG
Source organism: Forbesichthys papilliferus (assembly GCA_025399855.1). Classification (NCBI taxonomy): domain Eukaryota; kingdom Metazoa; phylum Chordata; class Actinopteri; order Percopsiformes; family Amblyopsidae; genus Forbesichthys; species Forbesichthys papilliferus. The sequence goes on from JAODOY010040378.1 coordinate 7,313, forward strand.
GTGGCGGCTCACAACGGGACGGCCGTGTGCTCGCCCCCGCTGCCCTCCCCCAGCCCCAGCAGCGCCAGCAATGGGGGCCAGCCCCCGGGCCCGGGCCCCGCCGCCGTCAGCAGGCAGCAGTCGGTCCCCCAACAGCTGAGCTGTGGGCAGGCCAGCGGGCCCATGCCAGCCTTCCAGCCTTTCTTCTTCACCAGCACCTTCCCCGTCAACGTGCAAGGTAAGAGGGTTTGATACTAATTACCTACAAATATGTTTAATCTGATGTGACCTTGTATTGAATATACAGATGTGAGTATTTCTACAGAACACATTGATAATATATACAGTTATGTATTTGTCTATATCTGGTAATAAATAAAATATTGCTAATCTAATAGGCCATTTAGCTTACACTACACTCTATAATTTTCAAGTTTGTTATCTTATATGGGTTATCACAGTTGAATAAAGATGATATTTCTGCTAAACATAGTTAAGGAAACAAGATGGAAGAAAGTAACTTAAAGGTGTAGTAAGTCTTCGAAGAAACATGTTGATATTTGAACTCGGTCAAAACAAAAACACCCCTCACTTCAATACCCCCACAAATCCATAATACACATTGGAAATTAATTGAAGGCTGGGATATTGTTGTGTGCGGTCTGCACCACTTTATGTTCCTATTTACAGAGCCAGTGCTGTGTAGAAGTATATGATTATTTTATTCAGCACGCAGCCACGCATAGAGAACAGTAGCCTAGTGGACTGCAATGAGATATTTCATGAATTTGACAGTGTATTAGCTTACAATCGCTTACTATACCTTTTTTAAAGGTAGAGACAGCGATTGTAAGCTAATAGCAGCAAATATTTCCTCATGCTCTGCTAGCTGCCTGTTCTGTGTGCAAGTTATGCAAATATGCTGGTGTTTCTACACAGCCCTGGCTTTGTAAATGGGAACACAAAGTGGTGCAGACCGCCTCACACAACACTAATATGTAGGGTATGCTCATCACACCTAAATCAGTATGACTGCGTAGAGAGTAACTACTGGGTCCGCGTGTCTCTCTGCAGAGCTGGTACTAAAGGTGCGGATCCAGAATCCCAACTCTCGAGAGAACGACTTCATCGAGGTGGAGCTGGACCGCCAGGAACTCACCTACCGCTCCTTGTTACGGGTCTGTTGCCGTGAGTTGGACATAAGCGCTGAGCACGTGGAGAAGATCCGCAAGCTTCCCAACACCATGCTAAGAAAGGTACAGGGGAATGGGCCACATGCACTCCCTCCTACTTTGTGCAGTGGCAACACAGTTTTATAGTTCATGTCTATCACCGCCTGCGACATAGTCTTAATTTAAGGCCCAGACTCATACGGTGATTTGCCCATCGTTTTGCTTTGCAGCTGAATCTTGGTTGCTTGTTTACATTCTAGACTTTGATTGTGTAGGTGTCTTTCTCATATATTTTCCACTCAAAATGTTTACTTCATCTGTCACTGTCAGTCCCACCCATCACGTCACCTCAAATTGAGATTTGTTTATTTCTCTTGGTACCCCCCACTACGCGTCACCAACGGTTATTCCGGCAGTCGTCTCTACAAGTCACTGAGTATTTCTGACATTTCATGGTCTCTCATCGCTACATCGCTGCTAGTCTCTTCCAGTGTGTGTGGGTTTTTCCCAGTACGGTTGATTTCAGAGGAAATCAACAAATTACATTGTGATACAGTGTATTGTTCCAAATGACACACAGTATGCAACACGTTCTCATTCCCAACTCGTCAAAAATAGCAGCTTGGTCAATGGCCTTTCACGTCAATTTTCGAAGTGTTAGAAAGCCTTTAGTTGTGTTAAGGCAAGACTACGGAGTTACCACCGGATTATTTTTAGCTATATGAATTATTTATCTACAACCAGGAGCTAATACTTGCACTGAGATTGCATGCCCATATAGCTCAAATCAAACCGGTGGTAACTCCGTAGTCTTGCCGTAACAGTCAATGACCGAAGTCTTCATCCTACGATGCCAAAGGCTTTCTAACGCTTCGAAAATTGACGAGAAAGGTAATTGATCAAGCTGCTATTTTTGACGAGTTGGGAATGAGAACATGTTGGTATGTGAGGTAAGTGCTTGTTTGTATGAATGTGATGTTCCTCATGTCCAGGACAAGGACGTGGCACGGCTTCAGGACTTCCAGGAACTGGAGGTAGTGCTGGAGAAGGCAGAGGGCATGTCCCTGTTCCCAGGCTCCGGGGGGCTTACTGACAGACCCTGCTACAACATGAAGGCCTCTCGCCTCACCTACTAGAGTCAGCTGGGAAGTCCGAGTCACCCTTTGTCCCACAGCAGGCCTTTTTAGCAACCAAGCAACATTGCGCTCCTGGCTACCGTTCTGTTTGGGCCTCAGTGTTTTGCTAATTTGTTAATCAGGATTCGTTTTCCAAGTTCTGTAACTATCGTTCCCTTTTGGCCCTTCTCGGCTTTAGTGTACCCAAGCAGTGCTAAGCGATTACTAATGCATGGTGTCCTAAGTTATGTAGAGTATTTGGGCGTTTTATTTTGCTCGCACTTCGTCTTTCTCTATTCCCTCTGCTGCACTGGGACATTTAGAGGCAGGGGGAGGGCGGCTTGTCCTGTTGACTAGACTTGAATGGGAGCAGTAGCCTTAAATGGAAACATCCCTACACTAACTGTGAACTATGGTCATGAACAAATGCGGCGTGATGCTAGCATGCGAGGACAATGAGAGAGATTTGCATAGCTCTTCCTGATAAGGTGATTATGCGTAACAAACCCAGAATGGAGTTGCAGCACAGCGGACTTGCACACAGCAATGTGTAATACTGGCAAATCATATTAGAGAACGTTATCAAATGTTCTAACTAGCCTACACACATACAACATACACACACAGTTTTACATGCTGTAGGCACAAGCCTTAGTGTCTTTAATGCAGTGGTTGTTTGTTGTAGTTCTGGTAGGAGAGAGGAAGTTTATCTCTGGACCTCATGTTACATGTTTGCTGAATTTACATACAATTGAATCTATATCGAAGATTAACAGCTTTCACTAGATGCTTTTGGTATTTCCACAGATTGTAATCCTTCACTCACACTGGCCCTAAGTACATTATATGGGTGTTGTTATCTCAGAAATTGGGGGGAAAGTCAAGTTTGTTTCCTTTTTGATATCACAATTGAATCAAGAACAGATTAACATTTTTAGGCATAATTTATCTGCATTATTATTTCCTCTTTACTCTGCTACTTTGACCTTGCAGAATAACATTGAAACAATTATCTTGACTGAATTAAAGGTAAAAGGTAAAATATATTCATTCTCATGGCTAATCTTTCAGTGCACTTTGGAATATACTAGCCTTCTCCCCTATGCCAGTTATATTTGTATTCAACTGTGATTTGAGTGAAACCAAATACTAATCTAGCCAGCAAAGATATATTGTCAAGAATTAACAGCAATGTAGAAAAATAAAAAAGATGTAGCAATGACAAAGGTAATTCATGAAGTGTTAGTTTAAATGTGAGCACTTCCTGGAAACCTTTGCAAAATACTATTCTAAATCAAACCGTTGATTATATTAGCCTGTATTCTATGTTGTCAGTTTGTTACAATACGGCAAACTTGTTGCCACAACTAATTCTGATATTTCATTTTGTAAGCACATTATTTTCTATTTAGCTACACGGTTTTTTACTTAATGGCTTTATCACAATTTTTACTGGCAGCTTTTTGAAAATGACATAATCCATGGAGACCAAGGCTGTATCAGATACATAACAGCCAAGGAGCACAGAATAGTTCTACTACTGTTGCTTTTTTTTTCTTTGATTTTTTTTGGTCAGAACAATTGACCAGCTTTTGTTCTGTGATTGTCAACACTGGCTAGTTAAGTTAAACAATGCAGTAGTAGGTCACATGTATACAATCAACAGGTTTTACCCAGTGGTAATTGTTTATTGTTCAAATGTATACCATAAGCGCTTGTTTTACTTATGTATGTTATATATTTTTAGCAGTTTCTATATTTTTTAACAAGTTAGGCCTATTGTATTCATGTCTCTGAAGTGTGTATGTGAGTACAGGGATGTTTCTAGGAAGTGTTTTTTTTTTTTTTTTTTTGGTGTAAGGAATGACTGTAAAGACAGGCTACCTGGCTTAAATATTGTTCTCTACTTTGTGAAATGCTTTATTATGTGGAGCTTTGCCAGGGATGGGTGCTTGGCTGATCAAACAACATAGTAGAAATGTCCCTCTGGCCATTTTGTGCAATTTATGATGGAGGGTGAAATGTTTTATTTAGGATTTTGTAGAATCTGTTTTGATTCTGTTGAAAGGACATGACTAATGTTGTATTAGATGGGTTGCCTATTCTAGAAGAAGAATACAGTTTGACCTAACCTATGCATTAAGAGTCTGCTATTTTTATATATATATATATTATATGTCCTGTGTACTCTAAAAGATAACCCTAGGCACTGTTAAACTTGTAATTTTGGTTCTGGAGACCTGTAACACTTATATTATAAAGCATGGAAAATGTGTTTCTTCCAGACAATGTATTTCTTCAGAACAGGTCCATAGATCCATATTTTAGTATAGCTAGGATTTATATAATGTATTATATTACACTTTAGTTTCAGAGATACAAGTGGTGATCATAGGTTATAGCTGTTATTATATAGTTCTATGTTTATAACAGATGATACTTGTTTCATCAATGAGCCACTAGAGGGAGCACATATATTGATGATGTCAGATGACATCACACACATAAAGCTAATACATAGAATTAATTTAGATTTCAACATTTCAAATTTTAGGTATGTGTTTTCCAACTTTAGTATTGTTTATACTGATACTTCATTATATAACATAACCTACAATTCTGCATTACATCCATTCCTCTTTAAATATTTATTCTACTGTCTTGTCGCACTTCATTTACACATTGTGCATTGGCTGCACTGATACAATATAATTTCACTATCAAATAATTGTGTGGCCCTTATAGCTTAAGATAGCTACAAAAATATGCTTAAAGCACAATGCTAAATAGTGGAAGGTTATGTGTATCTGCCTCCAATATATAATGTGGAGGTGTGCAAGCTATCTCCTCTGAAATAAAAGAAAATACAGTGATTCACTCTAACACATAATACCCTTTGGTATTTAACCACAGGGAATGTCAATCACTATTCTAATAAGAACCAGTCCAAACTCATACTTGCAAAGTAGCTACAGTATGTACTGTGCACTATACATTACATGGTGCTGCAATTTTAGAAATATTGCAACATGTCTTGTTAATGCAGAATGAAGTCTAATCCCAATAAAACATTGCTTTAATTATGAATAAGACCATTAGCAATCAATTATTTGAAAATGTGTCATTTGTTACTTTGAACATTTAAATGAACATACTGAACACTAATGCTGTAGCATGTCTAAACAAAGCTTAACTGGAGATCTTCCATGCCGTACTACACAGCACAAGCAGGTTGTAGAGCAGTTCAGCTGTGGTTGTTGTGACTGCAGCCGGTCCATTCACTTTTGACCCGTGTCTGCACAGCAAGCATTCTGTATGCTCTTGTTTAGAAATGTATTAAAGAGACACATACACAACGTTTTGTTATGTTCCCTTTCGGATCTAAAGAATATAAACAAAGTACAAGCTATGGTCATGGTTGAACACACAATATCTGTGAAATCCTTAACCTTTTCAAAGAAATGACTACCATGTGGTGAACAGATGTTCTGAAGTCACAATTAAGGGATGGCAATAATAAATATTGCACAATATAATAATATAACATAACATAATATTGCATAATTTATGGCATTATCTCATTATATTGCATAATAAATATGGCTATAATGTTGCATCATAGCAGAATTATAGCATGCTTAGAAAGTTAGGGCTTATTTCATTAGCATGCCATATAACATTGACCCATACCATGGATACCATTCAACATATATGTATAGTTCTGAGCAAAAATACAATCTAAATTAAAAGTTTTATTTAAAAAATGCAATTATAGCCTATATATAATTAAAAAAATTCCCATATATTAGTAATTAGTCAATTACTTTACTTTGTGACAGCCTGCACCCCAGCATCCCACAGGCCCACAGTCTGAGAACCAATGGTCTAGACCCTCTTTCCTGACTTGGTCTAGGAATCATCTTAAGGCCCTGCTGTGGCAGGACATGTGGTGTCACATGCGATTAATAAGCTAAGTAGCAACCGTCATAACACCTTCATTGTTTTGAACCGGTCCCGCCAGCTCCCCAAGCTTCTATCATGGGCAACAGACAATAATGGAAGCACGATTAGGTTGTGGTCGTCACCTCCATTGGGTCCTTGTTGTGCACCCTCTATAAGCTTATGAGGCCTTTCATACAATATATCAGGAATGCTCAACAAGGCTGTCCGCCCGCTAAGTCTAGTGCCCCTTGAGGAAGTAATATGCGATGTACATTTGACCATTCAGAATAATGCCTCAAAAATGATTGATAGGAAGCAAATGTGCTGTTACATCAGGGGTTCTAGTGCTTCATACCCGCTTTCAGTAGCTGCATACATTTTATTCAACATTACACACGTTGTATAATGCATAGGGTATAGGATCATTTATTATAGGTTACCTACATAAATATTAGCTCTGATGTACATAAAATGAGGTTACATGTAGATTTTAAGGAGCTGCTCCACGAACACGCAGATCAACATTTCACAGCTCGATTTTTATGCCTATATAGAAATAGAATTATTTTTGAAATATATCGCTTTTGTTTTCATTGTTATTATTAGAAAATGTTCAGTTACTTGATAAGATTATTATTATCAATAATAATTTATAACAATACTTCCTGGAGCCACAATAAACAATGGGAATCACGAGACTGCCATGTCGCTGCAACATGAGGAACCGAACAACACAGACGCTTCATGGGACTGCCACAGAAAAATGGCAAGGGCAGAGTACCTGTCAAAGTCAAGGACTCTGTCTCTCTCTCTCTCTCTCTCTCTCTCTCTCTCTATCTATCTATCTACCTCTCTCACTCTCTCTCTCTCTTTCTCAGGAGAGCAGGGGGTCTGCCATGTGGTCCCCTCCAAGCCCCTCCAGTGTCGGCTATCCTGGGAATGCAGGCTGTGGAACGTGAAGGCTATAGGGGTGGAGGGCCAGAGAGCGCTATAGCCAGCAGATGAAACTAGGAAAAGAAAACATAACATCACTGTGTGTTTGTACGTGTGTGTGTGTGTGTGTGCATCTGTGAGTACGTGCACACTTGATGCTGTGAGATACAGATGTGTGTGTGTGTGTGCCTGCCAGTTTGTTTCTCAGTCAGTGAGGGCTCACAGACAGCAGGCCAAGATTGAGAATGGAGAGGGGTTTGATCGTTGAGCATGGGCCTCTCTGGACTCAACAGGGGTCCGTTTTCAGAAGAGTAGAGGAAAACATTCTCTCTCTCTCTCTCTCTCTCTCTCTCTCTTTCTTTCTTGTTTTCCTCTATACCACAATCCATTGTACTGTGTATTGATACCACCAAATATTTACAATATTTTGATGCTTTAGCCCATATTCAAATTTTCCAAAACAAACTGTACACTATATTCACACTTCTCATAAATATCTGAAAAAAAATATGTTTTCAGACAACTTGTCAGTTCTGCCTTGACTTCTCTGACGACTTCAATTGTTTTTTATGTTAACTGTTACGGTCGTAAATAAAAGAAATAAGATATTCAAACGGCTTGCGCATGATCCACAAGCAAATACAATATTCGGTGCCATCTTCTGGAGACCGACAGAATATTCAGAACATTCTTTTATAATGTAGACTATAATCTGTAACACTTTATTTTATAAGAAAATGTTTTGTGTACCACAGCGCAAATTGAATCAACCACTTGTGGTCACGCGTAAAATATTGTGATCCTATTCAAATATCGCAAACGAAGGGTTAATAAGGTTAGCCAGGCGCCTTTACGCACAGGTGTCTCCCAGTTGTAAGCGCGGAGCCGCAGCCTGCAGACTCTTTCATTAATTTCATCGTAACTGTAACTCAGCTTGCTGTCAGGGTTGGCAAGCCACTGTAATTCACGTAGACCTAAGTAATAAGGTTTGCATACCACAACCTTAATCTCTTAGGGATATTAAACGTCAAGTGACGAATTTAGGGGTGTTCTCCACTTGATGACCGACGCTCCACGTCTCTCTGCTATTTTTAATATCACATTCGTTACTCCACGATTCCAACGGTTCAGAAATGAATGAGATGCAATTTTGAAGTGCCGTTTTGAAAACTTCAACGTGTGGGAACAAGTGGCTCTTCTTGGATGCGTTTTGTTCGGGATTTGTTGTGGCCGTCCCGTTGCGCTTTGACCATGTGGTGGATGCTGTTTCCCCGATGGATCTGGTTCTTCTTGGGACAGTTTTACATTTTGCTGCCGTATATTGACATTTGTTGCGTGAGTGCTATGCCGATGTCTGTGGCAAAGGTGGTGTATTCCCACGCTGGCATGTGCCCAAACGAGATGAACCCCAACCTCTGGGTGGATGCTATGAGCACGTGCATGCGTGAATGTGAATCTGACCAGGTACGTTTTTATTGGATTTTTTTTTTTTTTTATCTTAAAAAATAAATGTTTTATGCTTATACATATAGGCTATACCTTCCCTGCTCTCATGCCTTCAGTGTTAACTGGTGAACTGAAATGTTACACATTACTCACATGACTCAATGTTTTATTGTCTTAAACACTTTTATGTCTGCTTTACCACACAATTAGATTGTTAAAGATTACTGTATGTTGCATCTACATACAAAGCTGCCATCATTAACATGATTAAGATGCAAAATAATAATGTTATTCTCAGACAACAAGGCAATAACATTTTTTTTAATACAGTAGCTTATAATATGGCACATTTTTCAGATAATATAAATACCTTTATGACCACATAAAACCAAAATGATTGACTTGAATTGTTGTCCTCTTAAAAGTGTTTTGATTCACATATCCTTATGAAGGCAGTTATGTAACTGAACAACTGCTGTATTTCTCCCCATATTTCTACAACTCGCAGGATTGTGAGGCGTTTGAAAAGTGCTGTGCGAACGTGTGCGGCAACAAGAGCTGCGTAGCAGCGCGTTACATGGACATCAAGGGAAGCAAGGGCCCCGTCGGAATGCCCAAGGGGGCCACCTGCGACAAGTTCATGTGCACGCAGCAGGGGTCCGAGTGTGACATCTGGGACGGCCAGCCGGTGTGCAAGTGCCGGGACCGCTGCGAGAGAGAGCCGCATTTCACCTGTGCATCTGATGGCATGACCTATTACAATAAGTGTTACATGGATGCGGAGGCCTGTTCAAAGAGTATCTCTATCTCAGTGGTCACCTGCAGGTAACCTGTTAAGTATTTAAAATATTTGCTTTGTTGCAGAAGTGACCTTGTAATGAATGTATTGAAGATGTGAGTGTGAATGTCTACAGAACACATGAATAACGTGTATAATTATGTATTTGTCTATAGGCATATGGTAATGAATAAAATATTTCTCATCTAATAGACTTTTTAGTTTACTACATTCTAGAAATTGTTTGTTGTCTTATATTGGTTACATTTGAATACATATGATATTTCTGACAAACAAAGAAAGGTATAGTCATTCTGGACTGTAGAAAGCTTGTTGATATTTGAACTCTATCAAAACAAAAGCCTGATGCCTACGTCACACCTACAAGCTCTAGCGTGCATCGCCAGAGCGTCCTGAAGGTGTCATAGAATGAGATTTACGTTATGCACTGCACAGCACTACCTCTTTGCCACTGTTACAAACGTCATAGTGTGCTCCCTCAGAAGCTCCACCTCACACATTAGAAAGGCATTGCGAAGGCTTGTATATTGAAACTGAAATACTTTATTGTCATTGCACAGGTTTATGTATGAAATGTGATTTGCCATGCCTGAATAAAAAATGTATTAAAAAGAAGAGTATTATAAAATACTCAAACATGCAAAATCAATAATCCCAATCAATCATCATGCATAATCAATCATCCAAATCAATACATAAATTAGATCAAAGGATTTTAACGACATTAAAGCACTGTTGCACAAGTTGTCCCATGGTTGCACATCATTCATGACAGACACAGAGGTGTAATGTTTGAGATTGTTCAGTTCATTGATGGCTCTTAGATAAAACTGTCAGTCTGGAGGTGTTTGAGTGCTCTGTAGCACCACCCAGAGGGCAAGAGAGAGAACAGGTGATGACAGTGGTGGGTCTCATCTCTCCTGAAATTGTTGTGTTGTGCGGTCTGCACCACTTTTGTGTTCCTGTTTACAAAGCCAGGGCTGTGTATGAACACTATTGTTTTTCAGAACACAGAGAGCTCAATCAGCTAGATATAGATATTTGGTCAATTTGACAAAAAGTGTATTAGCTTAAAATTGCTTACTTTACCTTTAACCAACGTAAGTGTAACAACACACATTTTCCAAATGTCATTGTAAAATGTAATTCTTCACTATTTGATGTAACGTGCCCACACAGGTACCACTTGACCTGGCCAAACACCAGCCCTGTTCCAATAGAGACCACCCTGCGTCCGACCACCGCCCTGCAGACCACCCTGCCTGCCGACATCCACCCTCCGACCCTGATCAGAAGCCCCACCCAGCAGGCGGTGTTTGTGGGGGAGACCGTCAGCTTCCTGTGCGAGGTGTCCGGTAAACCCCGTCCAGAGATCACCTGGGAGAAACAGCTGGAGGGCACGGAGAACACAATACTAAGGCCCAATCACGTCCGCGGGAACGCGGTGGTCACCAACATCGGCCAGCTGGTGATCTACAACGCCCAGCTCCAGGATAACGGCATCTACACGTGCACGGCCAAGAACATTGGCGGGAACATCGTGACCCATTTCCCCCTGGCGGTGATTGTGAGAGAACCCAGAGGGAACAATGGAGGCGAGGGGAATAGCACCAGCGTGACCTTTCCTGCGGCGGAATGCCTGAAGAGTCCAGACGCGGACGACTGTGGCGAGGAAAGCAACAGTTGGTATTATGAATCCAAAAGGAACAACTGTTTCCCCTTCACCTACAGCCAGTGTAATAAAAACCGGAACCATTTCGACAGCTACGAAGCGTGCATGCTGTCATGCGGGGCAGAACTGGCTGCCCCCTGCAGCTTACCAAGCCTCCAAGGACCCTGCAAGGCCTATGAACCACGCTGGGCCTACAGCAGCATCCTCAAACAGTGCCAGTCTTTCGTCTACGGAGGATGTGGTGGCAACGAGAACAACTTTGAGTCCAAAGACGCGTGTGAAGAGATGTGCCCTTTTCCGAAGAACCACAACTGCAAGGTGTGTAAACCGCGTGGTAAGATGGTGACCAGCTTCTGCAAGAGTGACTTTGTCATACTGGGGCGCGTGCTGGAGTTGACCGAGGAGCAAGAGTCAGGCCACGCTCTGGTGACAGTTGAGGAGATCTTGAAGGATGAGAAGATGGGGCTCAAGTTCTTTGGCAAAGAACCCTTGGAGGTGACCCTCCTGAACATGGACTGGAACTGCCCCTGTCCCAACATCACCCGGGCTGAGGGGCAGCTCATCGTCATGGGCGAGGTCCACAATGGCATGGCCGTCCTGCAGCCAGACAGCCTTGTGTGCTCTTCCAGTGTCCGGAGAGTCCGAAAGCTACGTGAGATTCTGCAAAAAAAGACCTGCGATTTCATTAAAGAGTTCCCTACGATTCAGTAGAGATCCTCAAGAGGGTTATTTGAAAAAGACCAATTCACAATAACAAAACAAAGTGTGTCTTGGTCTTTCTCAATGTGTTATGGTAATAAAGCTCCAAGTTTCATTGACCTCACTAGCCTTACTGACACAAACTCGTTAATTGTGTATAATCTGTTGTTATTACTTGTTTGTCAAAAGGTTTTCTCTCTCTCTCTCTCTCTCTCTCTCTCTCTCTCTCTCTCTCTCTCTCTCTCTCTCTCTCTCTCTCTCTCTCTCTCTGGGATTCAAAATAACTTGTGACCTTCTGATAGTTCGACATTGTCTTTGTGAATGTTATATTTTTACTATTTTTGACAGTTGCATAAACACTCCACCTCAAGTAAATAACTGGATTGCTATTTTAGAGTTGATTTTATGACATTTATTAATAGCATTTATTATTAAGCAATAAGGCTTTTATCGGCCTATATTGCTTATAAGTTTGTGTGGGGTTACGTAGTTATGTTTTGCATATGTTCCAAGCACTGCAGCTCATACGATTTGATATGTTCCATTTATACCAGAATCAAATAAGCTCTTAATGTTCCTCTTGTTGTGGTATCTACAGTACTCTACTACAGTAAGAATGACTGATTCACATCAATTTGTATATGGATATGTACTCGTATGGATTATATATTTATTTTTTATCCTCTCAATATAGGGCTGACCAGCGGATATAGTCATTGTGTATGGGTGTGAATCTAACTACAACTATATTCTTAAATGTTATCTGTAAAACATTTGTGTTTATTCCTACTTAATTATGGTAACAAATAAAGACTTATAAAGTATTTACCACAAACATCCTTGTGATGTCCTATTTGCTGGGTGAAATATAATTGTCACATAACACTCACAATCACAAATAATTGCAATGCCTAATTTAAAAACATGTACAGTTTAGTATAGGTTTAGATTAATTGTTTTAGTGGTTGACATTCTCCAAGCCCTTCCCCCCCCCCATACCCCCATACAGACCACCACCACCACCAATTTGGGGGCCGGCCTGGCATTAAAACGTGGAACAGGTCACATTCCAGCCTGTCGTGCTCAGTGTGTTGTGTTGTGTCTGGGTCTGGGGCCCTTGGATAGCACATAGCCCACCAGCCAACTATTGGTCCTCCGCGGCTCCTTTCATGTGCAAGGGGCCGGGGTGAAGGGGAAGAGTGATGTTGGCTCGGGGGGGGGGGGGGGGGGGGGGGGGGGGGGGGGGGGGGGGGGGGGGGGGGGGGGGGGGGGGGGGGGGGGGG
>JAODOY010040388.1:0-20350 GCA_025399855.1 Forbesichthys papilliferus
TTGTGGATAATCTTACTGCTAACGTGTAGCATGTTCATATTGACAAGTGCATAGCTTAATATCACGTACGTGATAGCAAACAGCACAGTAGGCTATCTGTAGATGAAGCAACCTGGCGAGCAAATCGAACATAAACATTTAAACAAGTTTGTGCATTAGCAGGTTATTAGGTGACCACCTTCAACTACTTAGAACAGCAAAAGAGAGACCAAAGCGGGAACCTCCGGTGTTGAGAAATTAGCTTAAAACAATTGGTGACTTGGCCCCAAAATAAGGTTTAGAAAAACGTTTTTATCCACAGGTTATAAGATACTTATTTTATACCCATGCGCAACAGTTGGCTTGCAACAACACGATTGGTTACATAGGTAAATGCTTGACAGTTATAAATCAGATGATTGGCTCGTTTGGGGGGAGGGGCGGGATATGTGCCTCCAACTGTTATCATTTCAGAATTCTCCCATATATCTCCATTCAAAGTGATTTAAGTGGCATATCCTCTCTGTAGTTTCTCTGGTCTACCAGCCATTCCATTGACGAATGAGTATATCACAGCTGCCTCTGTGAGGGAAAATAAGCCGCTGGTCCCATTTTCTAATGCAAATGTCTGGGCCTGTTTGTCTATGCAGATTTGATATGTGAATGGGGGAAAATATGCACTGGATATATGAATAACCTCTCTGGGATGACAAGCCAAACTATTATTGTTCAGGACTAATGAAGAACAGAACTTTTGTCTCACCGTGTAATCGCAATGCAGGCTTGTGCAAATATTGCCATCTCTCAGAGCCCCAGCTGTGTCGAAACAAAAAATCTCTCTCTGGCAATTTATTCCTGTCTATTCTCTTTCTTCACACCTTCTGTTTAAAGAGAAACAAATAAATAATAGAGGCGATTGGAGAGTCTCGTCCCAGGTGTGAATGAAACGAACGGCAGCAGTTGAAGAACTGAATGAAAGCAAGCAAATTGTACTGTCAAATACGGATTGTTTACAGGTCTTTGGAAACAAGGCCAGACCTTAATGTAATGGCTGCGTACTGTCTTTTGCCTGTAGCAACTGTCACTTATACTGTAAGCTGCTAGCAAAGTGCAGTTATTGTTTAAGAGTTGTGTGGTAATTGTTTCATATAAGGGGCTGAGATGAGATAGGATGAGTGGACATTCAGTTACAATATAGTGTTCCACAATAATTGTAGATACGAGAAAAGGGTGTTGTAAAATATATTTCATTTAATGAATTGTTAATTTGTGCTTATCAATATTTGAGACCCTAAGCTGTGAATTTAATCTTCTTTGAGTTTGGGCTCTGGGCTAAGAAACAGAGCTAAGAAATATCATATTCAATTAGACTACTTAACTACAAAATGTAGCGATTCTCCTCGGGAGTGAATACTCCATCACCTATGCCATAACTGCGCTTCCATCGGGCTTCAACTCACTGTTGGCTACATGACCACGTACATACAGATTTGGACTCCTTTATGACTTTATTTATGACTTAATAAACTCCACAAGGAAATGTCCAGGGGGAAAGGGGGGGCAGCAAGAAAAACGAGAAATCTCCCCCTAAAGAAAGCAGTCTCTCTGTTGATGTGGTGGCAGTTACGTTAGTCGGTTTTAGGTTAATTAATTTCCCATGGCTCTTGCCCTGATATGTCAATAGTCAGCCACACTGTCAACACTATTTAATTCCAGAAGAAGTAGAATTCATTACTAAGCCAGATGCGGTTTCCCCAGAGATACAGAGGTCAACACTTTGACACACTCAGAGCTGCGTAGACCTTGATTGCCATACACTGCCCCCAGAACACCGCATTAAACAGCCCAGCTCAGCTCACTGTTTATGCGTTGCTCAAACACAACCGCGCAGGCTCATGCAGGAGCGCCTGGTGAAGCATGTGCTCTCTGAGTTAATAACCGAAACGACAATGTTTTGACCACAATATGAGTTTCCGAAATAAACCTTTTAAACATCAATTGTGCTGTTTATTTACATTTTGACACATTATTCATAATTCACGTAATAATGCGAGGAGCAGCTGTGGTGATGAACACACAACTTTATTTGCACTATAGGATTACATGATTAGTGTGGAATTCTGTGTCGCATTACAGCAACCGACGACAACATATTGTTATATTCTGTTCGCCTTTCTTTAATGGTACCCCGGGTACGGAACGGTATTGAAGCTCTGCCAAGTTAATAAGAGATTCAAAACGGTGATTTATACGCCGTAGACACGGTTCTGGGCGTAACTCATTTGCGTGAAGTAGGTGGGCCGTCTATCCACCAGAGACTAGCCATTGAAGGGAGTGGTGGGTGGTGTGGTTACGGGACAAGTCTTTCACAGCTGGTCTCCATAATAGCATAGAATGGCCTGTGCTTGCTCTCCATATAGCCCCCAGTTGAATTTTCTCATCTTGTTTCCCCCCGTGCCTTTTTATATAAAAGTAATTGATTTGTGACAGGGTGGTCTAGCTCGGTGGGATGTTAGCTACTTTGGACCTACTGTAGGATGTAGCGGGGGTTTGGCTTATTTACTTACGTGTTAATAGGTTGTGGACCGATGAGTTCCTCATGGTCCGCATGCACGCACGCACGCACGCACACACGCACACATGCACACACAAAGTTTCCCGTCTACAAATGTCTCCTCGACTTGCTATCTGACGATGATTGATGGAGCGACGTTGCAGGCCAAAGTCATCTGCAAACAGCTGCCTGCGTCTCTCAGAAAGCTGTTGGTGTTTTGAATGAGGGAGGGAAGAGTCCTGAATTGAGTCGCGTCCTGAAGCTACGTTGCTTTGTGTCAGCTGTGGCCTGAAGGTGGCAAATTACTTTCAGTAAAGACAGGGTCCGTGATTCTCGAGAATGCTGGCTAATTCAAACTCAATGCGAGGAGATACTTCGTGAATTTGACAAAAATGTATTTGCTCATAATTAGCTTGCAATAGCTGCTATACCGTTAACTGATAAATGATTGATGATTGATTGTCCTTTGCAAAATCATTAAATCAGTTTGTGTTCATCCCCAGGTTTTCTACAGCACACATTATTCCTTACAGTACATATCCCTGTTTGTTCTGTTACATAAAACATACATGTAAGACATATTTCTACTGTTTATTTGGTGAAGATGAACCATGGCCATGATGTATCTTGAGACAAAATAGAGGTTCATTCTGTCTTTTATTCAAATCCTGCCTTCTCATTACAACTGCCGTCACGCATCCAGCAAATGCTTGTTCATGGTCTGGTTTCCTTCCTCAGAATTATTAATGTTCACATTACTGTGGCCTGACAGAGCTTTTAATTAAAATAGTACAGTTGCTTTAGTTATTAAACTGTACTCTGCTTAGATTGATAACGTTGGAGTTAGAGAGCATGTTTTTTATTTGTATTTTTAGGAACCGCACAGTACAACAGTAACTGTATATTTCCACATGTTCTGCCTCTGGGGATTGGTTGCTCACGCGTACTGTAAGAGGAGAACCGCATAGCCTTAAGTGATGATAAGACTGCAGAGAACAGACCCAGATTTCAGATCTGAGTCCAGTGGACCCTCACATATGGTCCTGCTGCTCCTGAATGTGGTTTAGCTGATGGTCCCAATTTTTCATACTTTGTGGCTTTTTCTTTATATTTTTATTTGCTTGAGGTTCCTGCAACTGCTTTTCAGTTTATCTGTAAATGGAACAAAACACGTGTAATACGATACTGTATATACATACCCAATAAAAAAGCATTTTCTTAAACCTGACATGTTCTACATACATATTGTTTTCAATGGACATACAATAAATGCTTGTGTCCTTCACAAATATACTACTGAAGTTTTTTGATGACAAACCGATGCAGTGCTCTCTACATTTTTCTATAAGCTAAAATTGATCACCAATTACTTCAATGCCAGAAGTTACAGACATAAACTGTATCACTTCAAGCATCTATATCATCTAAACACCCATAAACATTACCCTTTACTACACACCACTGTCCGAACAGGCCTTTTTTTTGACTGAATATTTGCCTTTGTAATGAATTAGTCTGTATAGTTATTAAAGTAAAAACGTTTTTGACGTGTGTTGTACTGTAGGAAAAAAAGAAATGACACGTGTGCAACGACACTTCTCTTTATTTGTATTATAGTTGTTTCATCTAATTTTTTCCAACATTTTATAGTGTATTTGTATCTCTAAGAAATTCACATTTACATAATGTATTTTACATTAGTAGATAAGTACTTGTAACATTCAGCGTTCAGGTTCTGAAACATCTTAGTGTTGTACAGTATATAATTTTACATAGATTCACAGTGAACCTCTCATTTGACCATTACATAATCGTACTGCAAGAGGTACAGTAATTGTACGCGGTAAAGTCTTACCGTACATGCAATGTACGTGTGTGCATACTTTCGAGCAGTAGAAGTGAATTCCACATGGACGGTATACATGTATGTGTTTGTTACAGTAAATATACGTCTCATAATGTAGGTATTTAACTGTATAATGCTCCTTTCAGTGACAAAGCCAGGATGTTTTTGAACATAAAAGCAGTTTGCCGTGGCAACTAATTATAGTTTCTATAAGTGCACACAGTACAGTGGCTGTGGTTAGCTGTCACCGTCTCTTGGATGTAGTTTGGTTGAATAAACCCTCAAAGAATCAAGACATATGCAAGGTATTGTACCTATAAACTCAGGTATAACTGAAAGAAAAACCTTTACCTAGCTATTAACATAGCAAACAAATGCACTCGTCGTAACATAAGCGAATCAAAAGCAAAACACACACACACACACCTGATGATGAAAACAGGCACTTCAACTGTAGCACACTCTTTTGGCGTGTTTATATCACATCTAATAAGTGCTACCAAAGAACAGGTTTAGAAAAAATACTGATTTCAAAATAGAGCAATGCTACAGCATAAGAAAAAATTATAAAAAGAAATGTACAAAATAAATAGAGGGGATAAAAACTTAAAAACCATGTCCTTGAAAAGAGCTTGCATATTTCTGTTTCTATTCAGAAGTGGCTGCGCATTCTCACAATGGGTAATCCAGTTTATGTTCTGCCTCTGCTCACACGAATGAGACGGTGTCGGTTAACAAGTGCATCGTACTTCACGACCACTGTCACTGATTGACCTAGGTCAGTCACACCACCTGTCAATAGTGTGAATTGTGTGTTTGTGTGTGTGTGTGTGTGCGTGCGTTCTAGGCCCGGGTACCATATGCTCATAGAAACCCAATATGCCATGTGCCCAAAAGACTGCCCTTTTATTTGGAGACAGTCCTCAGCGACACGTATTATGTTCGTAAGCCTCCCTCAAAACAAATAAAGGCTGTGTGGGATTTTACGGTTCAACTTTGAAAGAGCCTGACGTGTGTAGGTCCATGGGTTTCATCATACATTTGCCCCCCTATTTCTCTCTGGGGGAGGCTAATGGGTATTTTGAGTATACTACAAAATACACTCCAACAGTGTAACGTTTTGGACCGTGACCTAATTCGATTTCTGTGACGAGTTTTGCGTCAAGTTGGAACTCCGCGAGTAAAAGTCGAAAGCGGAACTCGGAAAGTGGATATTTTCCACAGTCGACAAACGCTTTTGCAAGTTAGGGGTTCTAGACTGGATTCTTGCAGTGGAATGACATTGCTCAAGTAATGGGGTTCTTGGAACATACTATTTTTGTGCCAACACTGCGAAGATACATCAAGCACTGGATGGTTTGGGGGCAGGGTGGTCTAGTGGTCTGGGTGTTCAACTCCCATCCAGAAGGTTGTGGGTCCAAACCCCGAAGTTGACCTACCTGTAAGCATCCTTGAGCAAGATGCCGAACCCCCCTATCTGCTCCATGTAATAACTGTACTCATTGGATGAGAGCGTCTGCTAAATGACCTAATTGTAATGATTTTAGACAGTAGATTGTTGCGTGTTGAGGCATTTTCGACCCATAAAATAAAAGGAGACTTATAAAAATGTCAATTTTGTCAATTTTAACACCAGCATTGATGCGTTTCATCACAGTTCAACCCTATCATTTAGTTTACAGCTACGGTAAAGAAAACACATTTTAGTGTGCAGTTGATCTTTACTGTAACTGAATGATCGGTGACCAAGTCAGGCCACTCGGTCTCTCGTCACATTCTCTTTTCCTTCGATTGAACACTTAATACCTCTTACTCCCTAAATGCCCGCAGATGTCTACAAATACAGTATGTGAATTATGTGGAGCTAATGCATTTCTAATTGAGTTTGACTCATAGTGCCTTAGCTTCCCTGCTCCCGATAACGTGACAGTTGGACTTTTTACAGCACTGTACATTTTCAGAAAACCTCTATTGATCTATGGACAACATCATTACATTATATCTGCATTTGGGAAGGAGTTGGGGTGGTGGTGAAGCTAGCCTACAGCAACATTTATTACGCTACAGTTAGTTAGTTTTCCTTGTTTACAGGCTTCATGGTGCGCTGTTGTACACGGACCTATAAACGCGGCACGTGGACTTAAGTGCTTCCATCTTCGCCGTGGCAATACAGTACATGTCAGTGGCCTTGGCCAGGTTGCCTAACGCAGCCCCCTGACTACGAGGCAGGAGCCGACCAAGGAAGGGTTGGGGGGGGGGGGATAAATGAAGCTGAAAAGGAGATGTAATTACAACCTTCCTGTCAGCGCATCACTCTAATGGGCCTTGTGTTGACGCTGAGCTGCTATGCTGCCTGCACAATATTTTTGAGCTTGCGCTGTAATACGGTTCTGGTCACCTGTGTGTGTGTGTGCCTGCCTGTGTGTGTGTTTGTGTGTGCCTGCCTGTGTGTGTGTGAGCATGGCGGTTAGCAAACAGCCCTCTGGTTCCAAAATCTGCCTTAACCAATGAGAGGGAGTTAGCTTGCGCACAGTCAGTTACTTTAGACGCCGACCTTGCGCAGGTGTCGTCCAATAGCACTCGACTACCCAAGCGGGGTGTCACGTGTTACCTTGACACGCGTCTTATTTCTTGGGAGGTGGAGGCGGTCAATAATCATTGGTTCTCCTCAGGGACACCGCGGGGGGTCGGGGGGGGGGGTCGTTACAATGACTCAATGCGTCGTCCCTGGGTGTGTGTTCGCCTCACATCTTCACACTTAAACGTCAATTTGAATCATTTAAAAGTGGTAGAGGACAAGGGGACGATTATCTAAGACTGGGAGCCTGCAGAAACGAGAGTCGGAGGTGTGAATCGATAACACTGAAAATGCTCCTCTTATCCTCAGGACAGATACCGTGGACAAACATAAACATGCTGACAGAGATCTAAAAACAAAACATGAACTTGTATATACACTTCCAATCTACCTTTCAGGCACAAACATTTAATGGCTAGTGATTAAGTGATAATAGCATATAAATCAAAACATAATTGAAGGGGTCCGAGGATATTAGTTTGGCAGTTAGTGAATCCTTCGTTATGTAATATTGTACTCGTTATAACGTTGCTATTCATGTTAATACGTGAAGGCTTGGCATAATGTGTTACTACTACTGTATGTGTTAGCGGCTTGCTTTATCCGTTGCCGGAGTAGTGGTGGGTAATGTTCAGAGGCACAGCTGACAGAGGTGGACCCCGGAGAAGGGGAGGGTGGGCGCTCACAGTCCTCGCGCCCCGCCCCGCCTCCCTGGGTTAAATGGTTCCAGCGCTGGGAGGTCTCTGAGGGAAGAGGCGGGGCAGGCGTTGAGCCGAGTCAGTGCCAGGGAGCGATGGCGAGCGGCGACGCCCAGTCAGTTTCTGCGCTCCCACCACCACCCACTCCACTTAAGTAAAAGTCTGCATCCCTCCTCATCCACGTTGTGAGAGCCCTGATTGGCATGCTCCTCCTCCTCCTCCTCCCCTTCCCTCCTTCGATGTCTTCAGACCTCGGCGTGGGGATCATCGGCCTGGGGGTCCACCCTCACCACTTGGAGAGAGACCAGAGATGAACACGTCAGATACAAACAGAGACAACAGTTGAAAGGGGGGGGGGGAACACAGGTGGCTTGTGGCGATAGCTACCGCGGCCGATAGCTACAGTGGTGATAGCTACCATTGCGATAGTTCCCATGGTGATAGCTACCACGGCGATAGCTACCACGGCGATAGCTACCGCAGCCAATAGCTACAATGGTGATAGCTACCATTGCGATAGTTACCATGGTGATAGCTACAACGGCGATAGCTACCATTGTGTTAGCTCCCATGGTGAGAGCTACCACGGCGATAGCTTCCATGGTGATACAATAGCTAGCATGGTGATTGCTACCATGACGATAGCTACAGTAGCATAGTGATAGCTAGCATGGCTACCTGTGTTTCACCACCTGATTATAACAACAATGGTTGTTTTAAATTAGAAATGTACTAGTTCAGATGGAAATACTCTGTGTGTGTGTGTGTGTGTGTGTGTGTGTGTGTGTGCGTGTGTGTGCGCGTGTGCTAAACTTAAAAGTACAAAAGTTGATCCTCAAAAAATATTTGGAACAATAATTTTCAGGAATCAATAATTGGAATCATAAACAGCTGTTGTCTGCACGAGGGGGAATAGCTTCAATTTGCGTCATGTTCTCAGTCTTTCCCCCGGCTAAAGGGGCTCTGAGAGGTCACTCGCTCATCCGAACCTGTTAAACCGGACTCATTATCTTAGTTAAAATGAGGAACAAATGCTCTCTTTTCCCACAAAACCCCTCAACCTGCTGTCAATTGAGGGATGCCATGGCGACGCCTCTGGTATGTAGAGGCGTGTTGTGAAGGACCCCTGGGATTGCTGCTTGTTTACTTGTGTTCATCAGTAAATGGTGGCATGCTCACACAACCTGTAGCCACTGCATTAGCATATAGCTGATGATAATCAACTGTTTACTTTGGGGATCTCGTTCTATGATCTTTAAGTCTATATATAACAAAATAGGTATTATGTCTGTTCCCCAGCAGCATATAACTGACGATAATCAACTGTTTAGTTTGTGAATCTCTTGTTCTAAGATCTTTAAGCCAATTAAGTCAAAATATATTAAAAGAGGAATTATGCCTCTTTTTTCCAACGATAATCAACATAGGATTTGTTACTCAGCAACATATAGCCAATGAAAATCAACTCTGTAGTTTGTGAATCTCTTGATTTTTTAACATAGATATTACAAAAAAAATATTATCAAAAAACCCACCCTAGCTTTTAAATCTTTTTCAATCGACAAAAAATGGACACTTAGGTCAAACGAACCACAAAGGGAACTGATGTTTCTAGGTTGCGACGATGTTGTACGACCACAGCCATTGAGACAACTGCCAAGCTTAACGGGAAACACAGCAGCCAACCTCCTCTCTCTCTCTCTTTCTCTCTCTCTCTCTCTCTCTCTCTCTCTCTCTCTCTCTCTCTCTCCCTCCTGTTTCTAATCACGCTCTTCCCACACGCCGGCCTATGTAAATGTGCTGTCCTGGGCCTGGGCTCCCTCTCTCTCCGGTCACACTGACTCTGCCCAGTGTCTGTATCACTCTGTCTCTTCCTGTTTGGACAGCCCCTCACACACACACACACACACACACACACACACACAGACCCTCCACACATACCGGGGACCTGCACACACACACACACACACACACACACACACACACACACACAAACACACACACACACAGACCCTCCACACATCAAACATACCGTGGACGTGCACACACACACACACACACACAGCCCCTTAACACGGACGCACGTATGCATGCACCCACAGACCTGCACCTATAGGGTGGACCCATTTCTAACAGGGCACATTTCACCAGTTGCCCACAAAAACGAATTCAGTGATGGTAACCTATTATCTGAATGTTTCATACTCTGTCCACAATGTTGAATCTATAGGGTTCTATCCTCCACTCACAGCATGACGCAGTAGCCAGTTTAATTCTCCATGTTTAATCAGCGGGTTCCGCCAACGCTGATTGGTCTGTGAGCCACTCTAAACCGCGGTAGATTGCTCATTTAGACCGTTATGGAGGCCCAAGATTGCTTTAAGGGTAATTTTATGGTCAGGAGCAGGGGGGACTTAATTCTAAAAGTCGTTTTGGCCTAAGCTGTTTAAATTCCATTTGTGCAGTTTACATCCCTTTCAAATGCAATGGGAGAGCGAACTTGGCCATTTCTGTGGGAAAATCTCTTTCTTAATCTAAACAGCATGAACGTGTTTCAGTGGTTGTGTAAGTAGGACCAGCAACATCATTCTAATTAATGTAATTTTTGCCAAATTAACATTCCAAATTATTAGCCAATAAGGTTACATAACTATCATTTGTTTTCAGTCCTAATCAATTTAATGGTCACATTAAAGTCGGACTATCCGATTTAATGAAATAATTCAAAACAATGTAATTTTCCTAAATCAACCTGGCAAATGATTTAGTAGTTTAGTAGACTCAGTACTTTGCTAAATGTCATATAATGGTCAAGATAAACATTCTCTTGTGAATCCTGTACAGTATTGTAGTGCAGTTTATTGAAATCTAGAACAGAGTATAGCACAATACTGTAAACACTGTCGTACCACTAACCTTTGGGAATGATATACCATCTCAGAAGCTTCTACCTTGCCAAACAGCAAATAATTTCCCTCCAAAGCACCTCCTCCACACCTCCCCTTCATTCTCCCATCCCTGATTAGGTAATTTACCTTCAGTGACTGTGCTTCCATTTTTTGTATACTTCAAAGTCATGTATATGCAGTAGGACATGAGTTCAAGAATGGGCGAGGGAAGGCTTTGAGTTATGTTTAAAGGTATAGTCACCTATTGCAAGCTAAATGCTAAGCTGATAAATCCATATATAAGATGATACACTTTTTGTAAAATTCAACAAATATCTTGCATTTCGCTATCTTACCATTCCACTCGACTTCCCGGAGGGTCCCATCCCCACTTTGAGAACCTTTGATTTAAACAATGATTCTGGATGAGGTTGGAAAAGGCACAGAACCGTGACTGGATTCCATCTCGCAAACACCTGCTTATGAGCCAATCAGATGAAGGGATTTCGAGGTTCAACTGGGCTGTCATCTATTCAGTATACCAATCAAACAGCTAATCCTTGAGAAAGAGACTCTCATTCATTCTATATATCTTGTGATTTGCTGAAGAACCCCCCCCTTTTTTATTTTTTTTACAACACATAACAAAAACCTATCACAACAAAACAAAAGGCTTCATTAGCATGTCACAGGAATCCTGGGAAAGTATGTGACACCATAGCTGGCTAATCCAAATTCGACTTGATTAGCCGCTCAGTAAATTAGCACACTAATATGCTTTTGTATGTGTTTACTAAGGTTCAGTAGGCACTAGCAGTAGAATATAAATATATGCTGACATAATTTAGGAAACAAAATGGCCTGAGTAAATTTCTATGGAAGCAAAAGAATGGAGGGAAAAGGAAAACACAATTACTATAAAGGTCTACTAATTATTTCCTCTTTCTTTGGTGATATTCAATACAGAACCCCCATTATGTAGTTTGTATAGACACTTTGGACTTTTGGAATTGTACGCTTCTATCACACTTCTCGGAGTCTGAAGTACAAACCATGATTCACAGTGCTACCGAAGAGTTGTGAACTTTACTCCTGCCTGTAAACGGGGGAAAGTCTTAACTTGTTTTGTGTATATGACTTATTACTGTAGAGTAGGCTTCACGTTAGTTTACTGTAAATTATGATGCAAACATGCATAATACTAAAAAGAAGTGAACAAGTGGTGTGTCAAAAAAAAAAGTCTAATCATCAGAGGATTCAGCAAGTAATTTAGGCAGGACAGGAAGAATGTTTTCCCCTCTTCAATAGCACTTCCTGTGAACTGTGAAACAGGACTATATATAAAAAACGAAAATGTCAGAATAATGCCTTATTTCAGTTTTTTGTTTATGTGTATATGTTTTTGTTTTTTTATCATAATTATTCATACTTTAGAGTAATATCCATTGTATCCTGTACAACAATTACAGTAAATATAACATATAATGAAGTTTCTCTAAAGGGATTGAGTAGGTGTGAAGGGAAAACATGTGATAAACATCTGCTCGGACTTAGCACAGCCTCAGTGTTGGCCTCTTGGTGTACAGTTGTGTTACTAACGTATCACCGAATGTGAAAGGTGTTTACAGTAAATGAAAACCACATTGTTTGAGACCAAACATCCCTTCTTTTCTTTTTTTCCTCTTCAAACTTGGCACACCCTGACCCAAAACATTTAGGTGCTCGGCGACATGCTTGAGGTTAACATAGATCAGACATGTTGTGAACGGTCGTATTCCTTACAGTACATGTCACTCTACTGCTATGCGCATTGAAATGGATATTGCCGCCGTGTCGGAAGGTTATTTATTAGCCTCTCACGCAAGCATACTGCGTCATACTGTGTGCCAACAGCGTTTTCATGACAAACTACAACTACAACAATTTATTTTGGATTCTAATTTAGTACCGACTTTGAATATACTGTAGATCTAGTAGATCGGACCGATTTATGGAAATATCTGACAGATTTATAGATGGATCATGTAGACACAGACATATATCATACAAACTGACTAGCCAACAGATAAATGGTAGATAAGATAGACTGATTAATTGAGTAAATCATTCCAGGACCTCTTCACCTGCTCCTGTGCATGTGTGTGTGTGTGTGTGTGTGTGTTTGTGTGTGTGTGTGTGTGTGTGTGTGTGCATGTCTCACCTATCTGCTCCTGTGTGTGTGTGTGTGCGCGCGTGCATATGTGTGTGTGTGTGTGTGTGTGTGTGCATGTCTCACCTATCTGCTCCTGGGTATGTGTGTGAGTGATGTGGGCTTGGGTCAGCTGGGGGTCCTGCAGACTCTGGCTGTCCACGGAGATGCCGCTGTCGCTGTGCAGCTTCTCCCCCTCCGGTGTTGCCGTCTGATTGGCTGTTGCCGCCGCCCGGCTATTGGCTGCCTGCTTGTGCTGCTTGCAGCTGTTCCACCTGTGCGTGAGCAGAGCCGACACGCCGACACACACTGTCAAACACCCTGATAAACATCGCCCAATGCACTGGCGCGCTGGCGCTGAGGTCATTTTTGTGTCATAATGGGAGGGAAGGGGGGGGGGGGGGCGTGTCTTCCTATATCGCCAGCGACAACCAGGAAGTATAAATGATGGCAAGCACGGGCAAAAAAAATGTCACGTTTAGGATGGAGTCTTTCCCTGTAATTGGTTGTCGCAGAACGCCGTCACTGGGCGCTAGCTGGCATTTATCTTAAAGTAGAATTAGCAAGTAGCATTTATCTTAAAGTAAAAATAGCAAGTAGCATTTATCTTAAAGTAGCATTTAGCTTAAAGTAGAATTAGCAAGTAGCATTTATCTTAAAGTAGAATTAGCAAGTAGCATTTATCTTAAAGTAGCATTTATCTTAAAGTAAAATTAGCAAGTAGCATTTATCTTAAAGTAGCATTTATCTTAAAGTATAATTAGCAAGTAGCATTTATCTTAAAGTAGAATTAGCAAATAGCATTTATCTTAACGTAGCATTTAGCTTAAAGTAGAATTAGCAAGTAGCATTTATCTTAAAGTAGAATTAGCAAGTATCATTTAGCTTAAAGTAGAATGTTCTCCTACTGTCAAATGTCACTATTGCTGGGCGATTTATAGCCGAGCATAGCTCCACCCACTGTCATAAACTAGATCATAAAACATGTTAAATAAAAATAAATATATGATAAATTAATACAAAAAGAATAAATATATATACAGTATATATAAAAAATGAACCAGACTACTGATATAGCGTGATTTTATGGTATGCAATTTAGCAGTGGACTAATAACGTAGTAATGCTAAATGATGTACATGTGTAGCATATTATCAAATTTCTTCCTGAAATTCGAAGATTAATACATGTTTGTTTGTGGAAAGATTTAGCTACAAATAAGGTAGATGTTGTCGATGCCACACATCGTGCTGACATGGGTAATTATCTCTGATTTAACGTTGATGTGAAACTGATTGATTGATACAATGTGCACATACTGTGTATCACTACACTAAAAATTTTTATAAATCCAACCAAATGTAATAGTGAAATAAAGCCCCTGAATTCATTTTGATAATGAATACATTTAGTCTACACATTAACCTAACTAAAAACAAGAAAGACACATTTAAGGAGAGGGGGTACTGTTTTCCATCAGGTTTTCATGATACATTACATGTACGTGGGCAGATTTGACGTGCTATTCGCTTCCAATAACTTCCTTTAATGCTTCACTTCCACTGAGTAGAATCCACACTTGTTTGTGAGTAATGTACTGCAGATGAGAGGTGCAGTATTCATACAATCTGTGTCTGTTTATGCGTGTAAATAAATATGCTTGGAGAATTATCCAGATGTGAGAAGCGCTGTAAAACAGGGCTGACAATTCTAGCACTTGAATTTCCCCAACTCTGCAGTTTTCAAACAACCAATGTCCCAGATTAGCTTGTTTACTTGCTTTGCCGTGTTTCGTGTTTCGAGTCGCGGGTCACATGACTGTCTGTCCTTGCCGGCATGTTTGTGTGTGCGGCAGTGGTGTGACCTCCATGTATCCCTGCCTGCGTTTTGCCCCGCCACTTTGTGACCCCCTTTCTAAATAAAAAACAAAGCTCTGCTCCATATTCGACATATATGAGTGCTCCATCCATTTGGTAAAATTGGGTCAACCTCCCCGCACCCATTTGCCCAAGGCAGGCTCCTAATATTTCCCCAATAATTCTCTATACCGCGAGCCTGGCCTTCTTGTACTGTAGCCAGCCTTCCCTTTCACAAATTCGATCCCATCGCTCTCTCTAGCAATATCAGCATGGTTTCGCGAGGCTAAGACAGCTTCAGGAGGACTTCTTTCCGAGAGCTTGGAAATTGAAGTGTTTCATGCCGGTAAACCTAGTGTGTTGCCAATCAGCATCGTAGTTAAGCTACGAGCACTTGGCCTGAAGAGTGGAGTCACAAGCGAGTGATTTAGTGCGTTCAGAGTGTCAAAGGGGTGGAGACACCAGAGAAAGCTCACATATGTCGACCTAATAACTCGGCTCGAACAAGTGGACACGGAGTGAGCATTTGAAGCGCACCTTTTTTTCCAGAGTAGTCAATGAGAGGGCAGATACTGAGTCACATGCTCAATTTACGTCTCTGACCAACAGATATAGGTAGCTAGCTAGTATTACAAGGTACCATTAATCAAAAACAAATGTGGGTTAAATTGAGTAAACTTTTATTATATAGTAGCTGCAATATTTACAGCCTCTATGCTTTGGGTTTGTCCATGTACACTTACAATTCATGTTGGGTTTCCTGTTTTTTCTCCTCCTGAAAATTTTGCCGATACCGATATATATCGTGTATCGGTATTCAACCTAAATATATCGGGATATGATTTTTGTTTCAATGGACAGCTACCCAGATGGATGTGTCTGTTGCTATCGTTTTATCCCCTCGCAAGCTAACGCTGAGCTACACACACAACTGGCACTAGTTTCCCTCAATGACACATGACTACTGACCTTGCCCCCCCCCCCCTTCCCCACATCCCCACACACACACACACACACACATAGCCTCCGGCTGACCTTTTGAAGACGATATAGGCCACCAGCCCAACCACCACGGCCGCCAGGATGGAGCAGTAGATGGGGATGAGGTTCTGGTTGAAGCCGTGGCCGAGGAAGCGCGGGGAGCCGCCGGTGCTGGCCGTGGTGGTCTCGCCGCCGCCCGGCACGGGGCTGTCGGACCCCTCGGACCGGAGGTCGTCCGGGAAGGACGGGGAGGACGGGTCCGGGTCGTAGTTTGGGGACGTGTGGTTGGGGAGGAGGGGGTCTGCGCAGAGGGAGGGGAGAAAGGAAGACGGGTGAGAAGTGGAGACTGACATTTCTTTCGGGATTCCCGCGGGATGGAAAATAGAATAATTATTAATCACGGGATTGGGACGGGAAAAAACATTCAGTGGGAATGGGCGGGTCATCGTCGGAGTAAACACAATGTTAAAGGTGGAGACAGCGATAGTTATGCTAATGCACTTATATGGTCGCCGTACATCTCCTCTGCGGTCTGCTAGCTGCCCACTAGCTGTGTGAGTGCTGGGAAAACGTGTGTCTGGTGTTTCTACACAGCCTCTGTAAAAGGGGAACACAAGCAAAGTGGTGCAGACCGCACCACACAGCAATATACCAGACCTGGCAATGGGTGTTCGATGTGTGGAGGGGCGGAGCTTCTGATTTAGCATCGTATTGAAGGGAGAGTTGATCTTGTTTTGATCGAGTTCAAATATCAACAAGATTTCTTCAAAATGACCCGATGGGTCCATTTTGCAATCAGTTATACCATTACACCAGCATAGACAGAAAACTATAGCAGAGCAACCAGTACACAGTCAATGCTGGTTTACTGGAATACCAAAGATTGTATGGACCCAGCTTTCTTGTGATGTCATGCAGTTCCAGAGGGAATAAATGATTGACAAGTCACTGGTTCAAACCCCACTAACCCCATGGCTACGTGTTTGGGGTGTCCCTGTGTGAGACACCCTAGACCCTAACTGCTCCCGGTGGTTGTACTGTATGGCACCCTGCAGGGCTGCCACCACCATCGGTGTGCGAATGGGGGAATGTGAGGCAGTGCTTTGAGCGGCCGGTCGGTTAGAAGAGCTGGGTATAAATGCACTCCCTTTACCATTGGGATGAGATGCTTTCAGACACACCATGTGTTTTCTTTATTCCTGTATACAGTAGTATGCCTTTCATATACCACGTGTACCCATCTTCTACTAGACCATTGCCAGCGCTCAGCTGCCAAGTCCTCAGCCAGATGTCAGCCAGACGATGTGTTGCGCACGTGTGCCATCTGTTTCTAATAGGCCGATGAGCTCTGGATGTGATGGCACCGGGAGAGCGAGCCGTCGAGGAGGTCACATATCTACTGGATCTCTCACCCACTCAACTATCAGCCAAGGCCTGTTCTGAGATCAGCAGGTTTCTTTCAGCACATCTTTTCTTCTGTGTGTGTGTTGTGTTGCTGACACTGTGATCTCTGTTCATTGTGGAATCTCGTGGCCATGTGGATTCACACAGTACAAAGTGCAGGGCTTCAGGGAGGTCACGGTATTGAACCTTCCCTCTTATACTTAGGTCAGAGCCACAAGAATGCTCTCTGCTACTGGACGGGTCTGGTTTTTATCAGGAACCAGGCCTGAGAAGAAGAAGAGTCATTTTCATAAGTCTGCCCATTTCCTTGTTCTTTGCAAGCTGCACGCACTAATGATCCACAGTAATTTTCCATGTCCGATCTGACCGGGCGGTCTTGACAACACGGTTTATTCCCTTGCTTTTGTTGGAGGGCAGAGCTGCCTGTCATTATTCACACTATCTTGGTATGGTGGAACAGAGAAGAGATTCTGTTGTTCTCTAATAAAGTCCTGTACTATTTAAGCTATTAGCAGTTATCTGTGAGAAGTTAATGATAATGTACATTAGCCAGCCCTGACGACATGATGCTGTCATTATTCTAACACAACAGAAAGCTGTTGGCTTACAATTGGCTGTTCATATGCAGTATCTATCAAACCTGTTCATCTATTGCCGCGTGTAATAATTGTAAGTCACTTTGGATAAAAGCGTGTGTTATATTTTGGCCATGTGAATGTAAATGAAGATATATATATATATATATATATATATATAACAGCGCAGAAATGAGAACGAAAGGATGTATCAAGTTGGCAGGATCAGCTCTGAGCCAATGCAATGTCCTTCACAACCACAGCAAACTGTTATTTGTTAGCTTCTCGCTTGTTTTATGCTAATGTATGTTCCTCCATCAAAAGCTACGCCGCAGCCTACTGATAGGGTGTAACCTACGCCATACCCTACACACCTCACATCGGATCGGTGTCTGCACAACTGTATAGAGTACCTGACCCTTCTGCCATTTCATCTCTATGTGGTGTGATGTGTGTAAATGTTCTGGTCCGCCGTGGCTCAACCCGGCACAGAAACATCACAGAGCGTGCGTCTAGTCTGAGAGTCTGGAGAGATAGTCTAGACTGAGAGTAGAGTGCTGAGGCGATGTTTTATTATCGATTGTTGGTATACCGTTAGCGTAGCTTTCTTTCTCCATTGTGGAATTTGAGAGTTGATCTACATTGAATGGCGGGGAGTTTTGGCCTAAGACGTGTTGGCCTAAGACGTGTTATCCTACAGTAAGACATATGTCCTACAGTAAGATGTACTGTATGTCCTACAGTAAGATGTACAGTATGTCCTACAGTAAGACGTATGTCTTACAGGAAGACATACTGTATGTCCTACAGTAAGACGGCATACAGTAAGCTGTGGACAGCTGTGAGTGCATCACAAACAGAGAGAACCAGACCGCACACAACAACGGTGGACAACAACATCTGAGCGGGCGTTCTGTGTTCACTGACGGTGCACTGACGTCAGGTTTCTCCGCATTGACTTGCTGCATAATTCACGGCAAGCTACTCCCCTCCGATGTCCAACGGGACCCCTTATAAGCCACTTAACGTGGACGTATTCATGAAGTTGTAGCGCTGCTCAAGAGTCCTCCGATGTCCAACAGGACCCCTATTGAGCCACTTAACGTGGGCGTATTCATGAAGTTCTAGCGCTGCTCAAGAGTCCTCAGTTTGACTGTCCTGCCTCCTCGGTGATGACGGGGCATTTCTGGCTCCCTTGGGGCAGATCGGTTTACTGACACTGGAGAGAAATGCGCCGCTCAAGAATGGACAGATTCAGCACATGCATGCGCCATACTTAGAAATGAGAAGGGAAAAAAAGAGAGAGAGAGAAAGATGCGGAGCCTATTTAAAGCAAGGCCATCGATCCACATCACTCTGACTGGAGTGGGGTTTGCAGCAGAGCTGCACAGGAGTCTGGATTACATGAATTCTTTGACCTTTCTCGGGAAGTAGTCAGGTTTCCTCCGCAGCCCCATACATCACCCACATAATGCAGTGCTGTGTAATGGTGTTAGCGATGCAACGTGATCCCTCCCAATAAGATAACAACACTGAGTGGAAAGGTATGAATGCGTGCAGAAGGTGGAGACCCGCGGAATATGCTAACCGGATGAAGCCAGTCAAGTGCCGCAGTGAACAAATGAAACTTCTATAGACTTCACATAATGTACTTGCGCGATATCATTCACATTTAAAAACGTCCAGCTTGTTTAGAGTACGTATGGTTTCATCACAAATGGGCTGCTTTGTGATAAAACATTATGACAACATGTTCTGAAAACATTATGAAAACATTTTTTATTTCTTTAGGTTTGATCTACAATCAGTCAAGTGCCTTAACATTACAACAGTACTGACATATAGGCACGGAGCTATCAATAAATCAGGGATACAACCCACACAATATAGAACAGTCTGTGTTTCCAGAAATTGACATTTTGTTTTATAATAGTAATGAACTTATGGGATATTTGGTAAACAATACACTCTAACTATAACTTTGGCAAAACTTCCCGGGTGAAGATATTCACAAACTCTAAATATCGCCCTCACTTGACAACAGCATGTTGTTTGCATGTGGAAATGACTGAGGAAAGTGTGCATGTATGTGTGATCTAGGTATACAACTAGATGACACATGTACCTGTGTGTGTGTGTGCACTAGCATACAAGACTGTGACTACAAGACGTATCTGGAAGTCTGTCCTAGTGACATCATTGTCAGCTGACGCAGATTCTGTCAGTCTCTGGCTATTTTTACACCTCGACGGGATGCACTATCAGGCTCCAGATGAAGAGTGAGTGTGTGTTTGTGCGTGCGTGTGCGTGCGACTGTGTGTGCATGCGTGCGTGTGTAGGTGTGCGTGTGTAGGTGTGTGCGTGCGTGTGCATGCGTGCGTGTGTAGGTGTGTGCGTGTGTAGGTGTGCGTGTGTAGGTGTGCGTGTGCGTGCGTGTGCAGGAGTGTGCAGGAGTGTGTGTTAAGAGTCGCTCCCCTCCATCTGACGACTCCCCCGGGAGAACGTCTGACGTCAGAGTGACTCATCACAAACGAGACCCTCCTAGGTACAGTATATGTAGCTGTTAGCTACCTCTGTTAGCCACGATAACATCTCTCTTTGTCTTATAATCCTCCACCTCTGTGTGTATTCTATATAATATATAATATATATTATATATTATATATATATATATCCATTGCCTCATCTCTTGCACATTTTCTGTCTTTATGTGGGTCTTCCCACCTCCTAATCTCTCTCTCTCTCTCTCTCTCTCTCTCTCTCTCTCTCTCTCTCTCTCTCTCTCTCTCTCTCTCTCTCTCTC
>JAODOY010040408.1:7630-20346 GCA_025399855.1 Forbesichthys papilliferus
GCAATTGTTTTTCAAAACCCCCCCCCCCCCCCCCGATTTGAAGTGAAGTGCAATCTCACAGATAACTGAATAAATTTATTGTTCTATACTGTGCTATTCATGCATATCTCTTCACAATCCTGATATGTGTTGTACACACATAACCAGGTTACCACTAAATACTAAAATAACATTAATTAATGTAGTACTGTACTTTATGTTCCAGTTATATGGCCCCTTAATGCACGTTCAACTCCAGGATGTGTAAACAATATGAATACATTAAACAGCAGTATTACAGCAGACTAAAAAACAACAATAGGCAACCACTGTCTTGTGAGCTAACAGTTTAAAAGGTACACTCAGTGATTGTGTCATCACCAAAATGTATTTCACTAACTCATTGCAAAATTACAGTGGACATGGCCAACAAACAGAGCAAAGCTCATTGGTCTTTAAAGTTTAAAAAGGGACCTTCCAGTGATGTGCAAGATATGCACATCACTGGAATGTGAGGGCCACTGGTTTACACATCAAAGGCAATTCCAGCCAAACTGAAAGGTGCATATTTTATCTTTAAATAGGTTGTATAGTAATGCAATGGTATCACAATGCACAGTAGGCTATACTGTATAGTGGAACGCATTTTGACCTATGGTATCACAATCAGCAGAACTACCATAGCCAATTACCGACCGACAGTAGTTGCTATGAAAGACTATGAAGAGCTTGACAAGGTGAGAAGGCTGCAGCTGATCTGTATGTGAAAAGACACACACACACACACACACACACACACACACACACTTTGACATGACGTGTTAAAAACGGATGCTAATTGAAATCCAATAGAGGACACCTCTGAGTCATTGTGCATGTGACTTCATACTGAGGACAATAAACAAAAAAGACATGCGGTTTATGCTTTATGATGACAATAACAAACAAAAAAGACATGCGGTTTATGCTTGATGATGCCAAAAACAAATGGCAATGTTAGCAATAAAATGATGCTAGTTTACACAGCCACCAAATCTATGATTCATGCATTCTTATCAATATACAGTAAATCCAACCACACCAGTGTCAGTATCAACAGGTGCATTACCCATTGCATTGGTTCACAACACCAAATGCGGCAAGGCTATAGCCTACACACACACAAGGTAGCTGGTGACTGGATGAAATACACACATCTTAGAGTTCAAGTCCTGGTCCACACCCCTTCAGATATGACGGAAAATAAAATGCCGTTTGAGTCGCACACTTCGCTGGCATTCAGTTTTTATTTACACCTGGCGCTAAAAGATCTGACAGGTTCTTCCAACTAATAGCCTACCATACATTCATGTTTTGGATGACCACGGCGATCGCATCCAGCATAGCGTGACGCACGTGGCAGTGACTTATCTTATTTATACGAAATAAATTAAACATATATATAGTTCTAAGTCGAATGCGATTGTGACTTTTAATATTGCTACTATTTCGTGTAATGTTTTCGAAAATTGAGAATGTCAGCAGTTCGCTTTAAAACGTATTTAAAAGACCAATGAGCTTTGCAGCATTTGTTGGCCACGTTCACGGACTGTGCTAGTAGCCTATATCAGAATCCCTACAGCGTATTTACTCCCTTTATCTCAATTATATATATATATCTTTAACCATAGGCAATCTGACCAAAACTGAGTACGTGTTGACTATATCCTCTATAAATAAAGAAAAAATTAGTTCGTGTGAAAGCCACTTACACAGGATCAGTAAACACTCGATGACCGCCAGTTACAGTCTTGTGATATAACGCTATTCCAATTAGGGTGCTTCGCTTATTCAGATCTAAACTTCCGTGACACCTGTCTGTCTCTCCGTTACTTTCGCTGGCTGGTCTTGGGAATTTTCTCTGCAGGCTGCAGACGCAGGCACCATTGAATGGCGATCACGGGGTTTGTATTACAGCGAGGGAGGGTGCAGATGTAGCGAGGTGAAAGATGAATAACCCACCTCAGTTGCTCTCATGTGTTTCATTCACGCTAGACGTGACCAAATCATCGACTAGATAGATATTGATTACTTGCTTAATTTAGCCTACTGATGCTGTGTTTCGCCAGCACCTGAGCATCATGTAGGATAACCAATCAGAGCTCTCCAAAATGACACCGTTACTCTCCTAGAGTAGGTGTTGGCTGGCTCAGCAAGTGGGCGCAGCCAGAGTTCCACTGCTTCATTCACAAAGCCTTTCGTATCAGTTAGCCCAGGAAGTCAAATGCTGAAGCTATTCACGCCGAATAAAAGGTTTTAAAACATTCTAGTTAAAAGTTAAGCAAAAGGCCTATTTTTCAACATCCATCCACAATATGATATAATAACATAATGTGTTTAGAATAATACAACCAAATAGAATGGCTAACCATGATTTCTAGTTGACTATATATTGTGAAGTTGGGACGATAGTAGGCATTACTGCAGAATAAAAACAGAGGAATATCTGTTTTTTTCTCTTTATCAGTGCTTTACCTTTAGGACATTTGCTGAGAAAAGCAAAGTGCAAGAATCTAGCTACAACCACAAACAATTGCACTTAATGTACATGTTTTATTCCTGGATGTGCATTTGTTATTGTAAATAGAATAAATATGATTGCGTAACACGCACAGTGTAAAATATAAGTACATTGTACAATATAACTTGCAGATAATGTAGTATAGTGGTGTACCACTATATTTCTTGGATACAAATCAACTTAAGGAAACAGCATATTCGTGCCTGACACTCTACTGGCCATTTGTTATTGTTATTGTTTCAGCCAGGGAACATGATCTTATTACAGTATCTGCTTGTACTTTACACATTTTCTTCAAGGTAGCATGTCAGAACAGTGAACTGGTTCTGTATGAGCTACAGTACATGGAAGTGTAATCAGTGGGTCGACAGGTCACGCCTTAACACGTAACTATGTGATAGATTTTCTCAGCATGAATGTTCTCAAAGCCTGCTGTGGAAACATAAGTGCCAAAGTGGTATTATTAAGCTGAATAGACGGCAAAGCATTTGGGTCCTTCTATCCCTGTCACATGCTGCAAGAGTTACAGTACAGTGTGTTGGCGTTTGTGTGTGTGTGTGCATGTGCTTGTGTGCATGTGCTTGTGCACATGTGCGCGCACTGTGACATTAAGAATTTGTGTGTTTTGGAGACAGATTTGCTCCACAGCCTGAATTTGGCATTTGGTGGTAGAGCTTTTCTATGGGTTTCACTGCATTCTGTCTGAACTCTTGTCTTCAAACAAAATGTCACATCAGAATCATGTAAATGGTCAATAAATCACAAGCATTGTAATGTTAAAATTGAGGTGATTCATAAATCAGTTCCATATGTAAGGACATTTATACAATTCATTAGCAGAGGCCAATACACAATACAGTTCATTTTAAATACAGTGAGTACATTTTCAAGTATAGAGGATCAGAAAGGGCTTAGGCTTCTTGCTCTAGGATGCCCACAATAGTCTAAACATGATTAAACCCATAATGTTTTGAGTTAACTTCAAGCAGGTCATACTAGCTCTACACAGAATATCACAGCACTATTTCATAATATTTGTTACAGACCTATTTCTCTAATGTATTCATTATGACTGTAATTGACACCGAATACAGTTTAGTCAGATTAAGTCAAAGACAATGTTATGTCATAATAGACTTCTTTATCCAGGGTACATATGTTTGACAAAGACATATACAGTAGGTGTGCCAGTATGCATTATTATATACCGTGACGCCTATGAACAACACCCACTACACATATGGTACTGTATAGAGATCCCTTAGCCATGGCATGATAACCCAAACCCAATTAATAGCCTCGGTCTCATGTTTATGCTAGCTTTACACTCTCTCCGGGCAGAGGTTAGGTCAAACAGATTCTTATAGTGCTCAGTAATAGGCTGTATACTTAATGCTGTAACCATACTGTAGCTATATCTACCAACTGTTATTGTTTTTTTATGTATAATTCTAATGCATGAAAGAATATTACATCACATAATTTCATTGCATTCAAATAGGGTCAAGCGTCAGGGAAATCTGTTCATCATACATATCTGTTGCTGTCAGCAAGCAAAACATTCATCCTCGAAGCCGCTCTGAAACTCACTCAGATATAATCTAATGAGAAGGTGCTGTGCACTAGCACTTTTCATTTATAACACTGTCCATTATGAAAATAAAGTCATGCATATTTCATTTTCTCAGATCAAGGCCGATATCCATTTGATCCCATTTGTGAATGCGAAGATTGAAAACAGCAAACGACACCAGTTTGTGACAAACTGACCAATTAGAAATGCCTATACTTCCACTCTTCCAAAGTTAAACAGCGCAGTAGTCATTAGGCTACAATAGATATAAGTGCATCAGCGACAGATATTGCTTCTTTCCACAACAGCTGTAGGTCTACTCATGGAAAAAATAGATTTTCCTCTTGAATAGACAGATCAATCGACATCAATTAGCGTATATTTTTTTCTGGTTGCATACAGTATATTCTTTATTGACATGGACCATTTCCATGGCAATAGTGACTGTTACACTGAGGCTCCAGTAGAGGGATTGATCCAAGATAGTTGTCATGGCTATTAAAGACTACATTTAATACCGTTGATTCCAAGTGCCCAAATTAAGATGAGGGGTTTCATTCAATGTGTTTTAAACTACATTAAATGTCTAAGTGGAATTATTTCAGAGAGAGAGAGAGAGAGAGAGAGAGAGGGACTAAAAAACACCATATAATTAGCAAACCAATATTTTCTTCATGCCGCCACTCTTTGTCAGAACATATTGCTTATGGATCAATGGAGCAACATCTGTGGGAAGCAGTGGGCCTGTAGCATTGTAAGGATGTAACACTCATGCACTGTTGCCTGCTAATGCGTTGCTTTTCCCTATCTTAAAAAGGTTTTCATTTTGTTTGTCACTAAATAGGTGGAGAGTAAAACCCGCTGCCAATACTCAGCTTGAATAATTGTGGTTCACGAGAAATAAAGAATCGACACTAAACAAATACAGTGAGTCACTCCAACATTTAGAGTGGGGGGAAGAAGGAAGAAACCCTGTTTCTCATTTGGCTTTATTTTTTATTTTAATCCCTGTGGTTAATGGAAAAAAGCATAGAAGCCATTTACCCGTTACAACTAATAAACAAACACTAATAGTCCACTGGGTTAGCTAATGAGTTAAGCCAGGAGCTGGTTACGATGTTATCATCTACAGTAAGGTCAATCATACTCGGATGACAGAAGGCCCAGCAGGAACGTACTTTTGTATTCCTCTCTGACTAGCTATTTCGTGTATATATATCACGTACACAGAAAC
Source organism: Forbesichthys papilliferus (assembly GCA_025399855.1). Taxonomy (NCBI): domain Eukaryota; kingdom Metazoa; phylum Chordata; class Actinopteri; order Percopsiformes; family Amblyopsidae; genus Forbesichthys; species Forbesichthys papilliferus. The sequence continues at coordinate 12,977 of JAODOY010040408.1, forward strand.
AAATCAGATACACAAGGATATATATAGTTCAACACCTTTTCAAATGTGCTAACAGTAGCACTAAACTGTTAAAGGTGACAACCGCAGCAGACATTCCTGTGGGGACACTGCCATGTAGCGTATGGCTTTGCTCCAGAGTGGCCAGTTTAACCATGTGTTTCAGAAATAACTTTGCTGTTCTCAGCCAGGAGTCACACTTTTGTTATACTGGTATAGCCTCTGATTAATGACTCTCCCCTGCAGGGTTTAGACACAACATATTATAGTCTATAGTCTTTTTCCAGACTATAGTTGTTACTCAGCAAAGCGCCCACTAACCCCTTGATCCTGGATGTTTTCATTTCGCAAATATGAAGAGTGAGCCAAGTAATCCACTTGCCTGTTTTCTCGCCAATAACTCTGCCCACAGCTGTTTGCCAAGTGTTTTCTTTGCTAGCCACACAGCTCTATATGAAATTTAAATAAAGGACCAGGGCTGTGTTATGACCAGCTATCAATGCAAAAGTACCGCAGTAGACTGCAGTAACTTGATTTATTGGGTGGAATGTCAATAAGTGGAGAGTTGTACTGACTGACTTCTGGTTTCCACAAGCAGGAGAACATTTTGACTAATTGCTTCACCCAGCTGCGCAGACCATTTTTGAATAGTTATTCAAAAAAAGTTTGAATAGTTGAAAAGCTGTCACATATGTGCTTGCATGCAGGTATCTAAAAGTAGCCTAATTTAATTATTTCTGTCATAAACAGCAAAAATACATCTTGCCGTATTGTATATTCCTTTCATAAAGTATATATGATTTTTGAAATAAATCATTGGTTTATTAATTGATTGTGCAAAATGTCAGAAATGCAGAGAGAGAAAGAGAGATAGAAAAATAAACTGTGTATAAATGGTGGAATTATTGTATTTACAGTATCTCTAATTAAATTCACATTGGAACTATCTCAATATCCTTACATCCAGCAAACGGAAGCCTTCTCAAGACAACTTATAATTCCAGTAAAGGTTTATGGAGAATGCCACTATCACATCAATGCATGTTTCACACAATCTTTTAGTTTTCTGTTGATTAATAAGCACTGTTTCTTGTGAGGGGCGGTCATGGTTTAGCATGCAGACACTGTAGCAGCCCCAAGGACAAGTCTCAACTGAGCAAATGAACACTATCAGTTCTCTAAGATGAGAAAAAGCTTTTTATAGCTCTGCATAGGAATTAACGTTGTAGATTTTAATTCCCTAAGGCCACAATTTCTTCTTATCCGGCTCCCACATTCAGGCTCATACACTTGAACTGTCTTCCTATGTTAAGCTATGGATAAATACAACAGGAGAGATACTGTATAGGTTTGTGACGCCTTGTGTTAGTCAAGGCGAGGAGGTATTCGTTGCTTCCCTCTCACCAAAAGCTTCGACCCTCAATGGCGTTGTTGTCGTCGAGTGCTCGCTGCCATGGTAACTACAGGAGATACAGAATGGGTTATAGAGAAAAGATTGTTAGAGGTCATGCCCTTCACTAGGCTTGTCAAGCTCACACAATCCTAGTTGGTGTCCTGTCTAAATAACCATTGGCAACAGGTGTAGAATATTGGGTAATATATTCCTTAAAAATACATACAAAACCCACTCTCAAATGTACAGTACATGAGCATAGCTGAACGAGGAGAGGAGTAGTATACTTGTTACTTGTTGCTCACAAACATGATCATAAATTAACAACTTTAATCTTGATGTGTGTTTTATTATTATAACAGTGTGCAGGCTGTGTTCCTTATCTAAATGGATATAGGGTTTATTTCAGTGCAGCACTTAGCCTACTTATTTGTTCCTACAAGATTTATGAAACACTCCATCTTCCTGGTGATAGTGTGTGAATGGGTGTGTCTTTATGCATGTGCGTGCGTGTGTGCGTGCGTGTGTGCGTGCGTGTGTGCATGTGTGTGTCTGTGTGTATGCACAGTAGATGCTGTTTGTTCCTTTGTCTTCAATGTCATTGTTATTATTATTATATTTGGAGACTTTGACATAACCATGTTTCTGCAGAGATTGAGCTAAACTGAATTAAAATGTAATTTATAATAAACAAAACTAATGTTATGTCTTTGGATGAATGCATTCACAGATTAATTGGGAGGTAATTTGCAACCCCATCAAAAGGAAAGGCATTGGCACCAGGCCATAATTCAGCTCTCTGAAGAAAACGGCGGGCAGTGATTGCCGAGGGCCTATGATTCTAGAAGACTCTCTGCTGGCACAGGGAAGGCACAGACAATAGATTAAATGAGAATGAACACTGGTAATAATATATTTAACATTCACTCAAAGACACATGTGTAATGAGCGCTCCCTTATTCTAAGCATGCTAATATTTATTGAGCCAAGGGCACGTGGCTGGAAATTAAAACTGAAGCGGCCAGACAACAATCTCTCCTTGTTCAATGACAAGCCCACATATTCTCTACTCTGAGACTTCAATTCCGCTCCCACGTCAACCTTGGGTTTCTCAAGCTGTTTCCACCCGGGAGGATTAAAAGCCTGCCTGTGTTTGCCTCATACACCTCAGTAAGCTGTTACCTAAGCAGTGTCCTGGAAAAAGGTAACAAATCACTTTAGTGGAATATCGATTTGGTATCAACACCACTGGTATGTGGATAGAAGGCTAACAGGGTGTTCACTCTTCAGTGGAAGGACACTTTCGACAAGGAAACGCCACCTTTGGTCTCAGAGTCCAAGAAAATTAAATCAGCGTGATCATATAGCGCTTAGAGTACACACAAACACACACACACACACACACACACACACACAACCACACACACACTCATATTATTACACAACAGGGTTAGCTAGCTGCAGTCGTGCACAAAACCTGCAATGCTAGAGGGCTGCATCTCCATTACGTACTGTAAATTAGCCTGTGAATCATTATGGACGTCAGTTCCCCACTTTTGTGGATTTCTTGACCAAAACAGCAGCCATTTAAATGCATGAGTCATGACGTCGTCACGTGAAAACAAGATAAAGGGAAAGATGTCCTGTTATGTTTAGTTGTCCTGGTCATCCATTATGGTACATCTTTCTCTCTCTCTCTCTCTCTCTCTCTCACTCTCTCTCTCTCTCTCTCTCTCTCTCTCTCTCTCTTTCTCTCTCTCTCTCACTCTCTCTCGCTCTCTCTCACTCTCTCTCACTCTCTCTCACTATCTCTTGCTCTCTCTCACTCTCTCTCTCTCTCTCTGTCTCTGTCACACACAAACACGCCTATTATTGTCCTTGTCAAAGCAGACTGGTGTTCCTGGAAGGAGAAGAGGCCTTATTTCAGCTGGTCAACAGCTGTGTACTGTAGAACATTAGCATTGCATAGTACCCACAGCTCAGTGGAAAGATGACAATGACTGCCATGTCCAATGGGGAGCACTGTGAGAGGCTCTGCGTAGCGATTGAGACATCAAATATATACACCAAACAGCATGAAAATCCTATGGGCTGTGTGGGAGTATTTGGAGCATGTTCTTACATTTGCTATACTGCCCCTTCCTAAACCCAATGTTTGCATAATGGTCATGTAAACATTTATCATAGAATAAATTATTTAGGTGTCTAAAAGCATTGTCTGGGGGATGTACTGTGGGCTATGTATATGTCTGGATTTGACCATAGAAAAAAATGTCAAATGCTTGGCTTTACCAAAATAAAAGCGGGCGTTTTTTTGGCCATCTGTAGCCTTTGGTCCATTTGAGTTTTTGGGCCAAGCAAAGCAAGTCTCACTCTACTGCTTTGTTTTTTATTCGCCCTGGTTTCCTTTAACTCTCCAGAAATTCCCCACTATCAGTCATGATAGTCAGCCTATAGATGCTTGTCTGGTCCGCGGCCATTGGGGAACTCTTGGGAGATGTTTCATTTACAACAACAACTCCCTCACACAGTTCAGCTCGTCTCTATAAGAGCCTGAAGAGGAATGGTTCCCAACGCTGAAGATGAGCAGCCATGCTCCCCCTGCTCACTCTGAGTCATAGGGAAATTAAAGACTTACAAATATTTTTACTGTTTCCCTCTTTTTTTTTTCTTCTATAAAATGGAAGCACCACATTTCTATTACAGGTTATTAGGGAATGGTTAAACAATATGGGGTTGACGGAACGGAAACAAAGTAATGTTTGGTTTCCACAATATTGACTTTTTCCCCAGCATGTTTCCCCTACTTGCAAGAAATAGTTCTCCTGTGTCCAGGTGCCTGAGGCTTGAGCACATTAGATTGTTTCACACACTTTCATACACTCTTTCCATCCACAAGACACCTTCACACACGCCAGGGTTAGTATTCATACAACTCTTGCCCTGTTTTTTCTGCTTGTTTGCCTTTAAAGGGCCAAATAAACCGCTACACATGGCATATTTTTTTACAGTAGATACTGTCACTGCCCAGTTAGATATGCTTATTCCAGATCTAGAAAAATATCACACACTTGACACAACAACGGTTTTACAGGCTAAAAAGCAAATGTACCATGTTTATACTTGCGGTAGAGGTGTGGAGGTGTGTTCAAGTTGGCTGAGTAGCAATTTAGGTAATTCTATAAGTGTTTGAATCAGCGAAGAAGTGCCGCGTCATCATGGATGCCATGTATACATTTAAAACAAGACAGTGGGTAACAAGTTAAATATGCTACGTAACACACCACTTCTCTGGGTGTACTATGACTGTGGCTCAATTCTGTCTTGACTGTTTTTATCACTACATCTTCATTGTCACTTTCCTGCAATCTCTCTCTCTCTCTCTCTTTCTCTCTCTCTCTGACACAGACACACACACACACACATGCTGTCTCTCCAGGGGTTGTTACAGTGCATGCGTAAGTGGAAAATGTCCTTCATGCTCTGTTCTGGTGGCTGGCGGGGGTGGGAGTGCGGGGCAGGGGCGGTGGTTTCCAGGGGAGGCCCTTCAGATGTCTCACATGTTTCTGCAGGACCACAGGCCTCTGGCTGGCGTAGCGCGCGCAGGCTTGTGGTGGCTTGTCTGTGTGAAGCTGGCACGGCCTGCCATTCCCCCCTACATCTGGTCCCCATTAGCATAGGGCGAGAGTATAAAGCAGCGCGCTCGCAGGCAACCAGGGGACCGCCAGTATTACTGCTCTTCTGCCTGGAACATGGGCCGTACACTGGGGTTGTTGGTGCTCTGCCTGCAGACTGGTCTGCTGTCACACGCCCTGGACTGCTCAGGAACCAGCCAGGTGGGCGACTGTGTGGGTGTATACGCTGCCACAGAGGCACAGGTAAGACCCCTATCTTCTGCCCTGTTTTGATACCTAAAGCCCCAAGAGACTGTTGCTAACACAGGAATCAATACGCCTGTTGTTATGTAACATTCTCTCTTCTCACACTGTACCATGAATATATTGTTCTCATTTTTAGTGGGGACTTCATTAAAAATAGTGGATGTTCATACAAATGGGACATTTTTTCCGTGTTTTTCCTTTGGAAATTGTATTCATCTTTGTTACAGTATTGCTTGTATGGGTTATGGGGGAATAGCCACGTTAAATCAGGATAGGTTAAAGACCAACTGTTGTTGGTTCAGAAACACCATGTATTGGCACGTGGAATGTGTGCCTGCAATTACTCCCCTGAGGAACCGGTGACACAGAACAGTGATATTCCAGGATTAGTGGGTGTGCTTATTTGAACCTTTCCTCAACCTACGCACAGGGAAAGATATGTACATGTCTGGGACAATGTTTCATTGTAACGACTTATGCAGCCTTTAATGATGCTAATAATTACATTACATTTCAGCTCCCTTTTTGGCTTCTCATGTGGCCACTGTTGTATTTTAAACTTGCGGTGAACATTTTTCTGAGGATATGGTCTGTCGAAATGAATCACTCTCGTCTGGCCAACACATTCAACAGCTGCAGGAAAAGACGGAATAGTGGATATTCACTTACAGGCATTTGGTTTTCGTGATCTGTTCCATGTGAGCTATTTTGTGAGACTTTTTTTCGTGACACGTATGTGTTTTTATGCTCCAGTTATTTGAAACTTAATTACAGTACTCTCAAGTATAATGTTCAGATGTGGTGGGAGCTAACTGATGCCCCAGACATCGCTCCCTGTTTGCAGTGCTTGGTCTTACTCAATGCTAACTGTATTTGTCTGTGCCTTTTCCAGCCACGGTCAGTCGTTGTACTGTATAATGAAGAAGAATATTTAAGTGGGTTATTTATGGTACTTGTCAACACATAATGCCTGCAACAGCAGAAAAACAAAATGGACTGTGGCAAGTTTCGAGTATTGTATTTTGTATTTTAGCCCGATGAATAAGAGAACATAACTCAATATAATGTACAGTCAAGCCCTAGGAGACATTATACCCTGTAATGTTGTTGTTTGTCTGAAATCATTGCAGAGAAGAATAAATAGTCATTTGAACAGTATAAATACAGTATGTGGTGATAGAGTGCATAACATTGGCTTCTCTGGTAATATGGATACATTTGCACATACAAATGAGTGTTTTACAGTCTCAAATAAGACAATTTCACTGTGAACTGGTAACCTGTTTATCACCATCATTAATATTTGAATTGTACATAATCTGAACCAAAAACACTGGCCTGTATTTTTCTAGCCATGTGTATTTTATTGAATGTATTTGGATTTATGGAATGTGGTACAATAAAAGGTTATTTTGCATTTAAAACGGACTAACCCACCCTACCTAACCTATACTTAAATATTTGCCATACTTACTGAAAGTCACAATAGGCTCAAGCATCTACTCAATGACTAAAGTGAAGTTGAGCAATATACAGTAGAACATCAGAAGACATTTGCAGCACTGACGCTGGGATCGTCTCCTCTGTCTCTCCTCTCAGAATGAAGAGGGTAAACAGCAGAGGGCCATGTCTCCACCTGGTAGCCAAACACAGGTAGTGTATGAGAACTCCCTGTTGTTTGGTAAAGCTCAGAGCAGATTTGGCTCCTGCATTTGTCATGTGTGCGTCATGGGAATGTATTTATCAGGAACGCTTCATAATGAGAAAGATGTAGGACAAGGCAGATATGACAAAGGCAATGAAAGGAAGACAGCACCTGGGGAAAAGAATGTTCTAGAAGTGGGTAATTAGGAGGCTGCACTGCTGTTATGATGCCCATATTATCCACCGAGGAGAGCCTAAATTGATAAAAGTCTAATTAACTCAATAGCACAAGGTTAATCTAAACTGTCAGGTCACAGTGAACGACCAATATAGGAATTCAGTAAATCTGATGTTTTTAGTTTTTTACTATAAGAGACCATATATACATATACTGTATATATATACAAATATACCGATATATATAATCTCCAAAGCCACTATAATGTGGGATATAT
>JAODOY010040419.1:7906-20344 GCA_025399855.1 Forbesichthys papilliferus
TAAGGGGCTTGTACTTGTAGGCCTACGGATAAAGGGCATGTACTTGTGTGGATAAGGGGCTTGTACTTGTAGGCCTATGCATAAGGGGCATGTACTTGTGTGGATAAGGGGATTGTACTTGTAGGGACAAGGGGCTTGTACTTGTAGGCCTACGGATAAGGGGTTTGTACTTGTAGGGACAAGGAACTTGTACGGACAAAGGGCTTGTACTTGTAGGGACAAGGGGCGTGTACTTGTACAGTTAATTGCTTAGCTAATAAAAGGTGGCTGCTAAATTCACTGTAGTTGTACATCAATTTCCAGATGGTTGCTCTGCTGCCGTAACATGATTGTCATTTGAATGCTTGCGTTCAGTAGCATAACTTCCGTTGATAAGGTGCTTATGCCTGTACAGTTGTGTTCGGCAGAGCGCTTTCTCACAAACCAGAACAGTTTAATTGTGTCCAATGTACTATATCAAACAAGCCAGATGATGGCTGATAACCCTAGTGAACGATCATTATGCTAATTTTCATACTTTGATAATCATTATTGTTGTTGTATTCTTTTGCTGTGCTATTCTGAAATTCTGTGGCTTTTGAGATGGGTGTAATTTAGTTTCTGAATGTGCCTTTGTCTGGTTTGTCAGTCTGGTTAGGAACCAGCTCAATCCGCGCAGCACGGGTAACAATGGTCCTTTGTCGCTGAAACTGCGCTCTGCACAAATTCAAATCAAAGGGCACACTTCATAAGAACATTTCCTTATGCTTCACAACCTGTGATATTTTTATTACAAAAGATCCAACCTTTTTAAGTGCTCATGAACACTGTTGGCCACCGACAACACATTCATATTATGCAGTGCAGTGCTTACATTACATTAAGCATTGTTCTGTAACGTGAAGCCATCATTAAAAACAACCATTGGTATTGAGTGGATTATGTTTGATTAAAGTGTCTGAAAGATTCTTCCTTGTGGCAAAGCAGCCCACACATGTTGTAAGTGGGCCCTGGGCCAGCTAATAATGAACCTTCATATTAATAGATAAATGAGGGCCTGTGTCATAAACTGAATGTATTATTTGCTATATTTAAGATACTTAAAGCACGTGTGCGCGCACGCGCGCGCACACACACACGCACACACACACACACACACACACACACACGCGTGCACACGATAATATTAGTCACGTCATTCACAGAGCTGCTCCTTCAGACACATTTGTCATCCTAACTGTCAGAGGATGCTGAGCCTGACAGACCAATTCCATCAAAGCACAAGCGATCATCCACATCCTCATAACAGAAGGTTCAGAAGGCATATCACTACTGCCATGCTGTGATTGGCACCACGCAGTGTTCTGTAGAATAGACTGGATGCACACACCAATGTATCTATGTCTAAATAATGAATAATAAAAATAAATATTATAAATAAATTTTATATATATATATATTATTTTGCAGAATGCCTTTCAGGACGCTCAAGGGCATCTTAGAATAAATGCTGACATCAAATGCAACATCTTACATGTACAAAAGCAAAAGTGTTATTTTTGGACTCTGTTCTATGTGTGATATAGAACACTGTGTAGCTGTGTTATATGTGTAACTCTGTTCTGTGTGTAGCTGTGTTCTATGTGTAACTGTTCTGTGTAACTGTTCTATGTGTAGCTGTGTTTTATTTGTAACTCTGTTCTATGTGTTGCTGTGTTCTATGTGTAACTCTGTTCTCTGTGTGACTGTGTTTTATGTGTGACTCTGTTCTGTGTGTAGCTGTGTTCTGTGTGTAACTGTGTTCTGTGTGTGACTGTTCTATGTGTAACTCTGTTCTGTGTGTAGCTGTGTTCTGTGTGTAACTGTGTTCTGTGTGTAACTCTGTTCTCTGTGTGATTGTGTTTTATGTGTTGCTGTGTTCTGTGTGTAGCTGTGTTCTGTGTGTAGCTGTGTTCTGTGTGTAACTGTGTTCTGTGTGTAACTGTGTTCTGTGTGTAACTGTGTTCTGTGTGTAGCTGTGTTCTGTGTGTGACTCTGTTCTGTGTGTGACTCTGTTCTGTGTGTGACTCTGTTCTGTGTGTGACTCTGTTCTGTGTGTGACTCTGTTCTCTGTGTGACTGTGTTTTATGTGTTGCTGTGTTCTGTGTGTAGCTGTGTTCTGTGTGTGACTCTGTTCTGTGTGTAGCTGTGTTCTGTGTGTAACTGTGTTCTGTGTGTGACTCTGTTCTGTGTGTGACTCTGTTCTGTGTGTAACTGTGTTCTGTGTGTGACTCTGTTCTGTGTGTAACTGTGTTCTGTGTGTGACTCTGTTCTGTGTGTGACTCTGTTCTGTGTGTAGCTGTGTTCTGTGTGTGACTCTGTTCTGTGTGTAGCTGTGTTCTGTGTGTGACTCTGTTCTGTGTGTAACTGTTCTATGTGTAGCTGTGTTCTGTGTGTGACTGTTCTGTGTGTAGCTGTGTTCTCTGTGTGACTATTTTATGTGTTGCTGTGTTCTATGTGTGACTCTGTTCTGTGTGTAGCTGTGTTCTGTGTGTGACTGTTCTATGTGTAGCTGTGTTCTGTGTGTGACTCTGTTCTGTGTGTGACTCTGTTCTGTGTGTAACTCTGTTCTGTGTGTAGCTGTGTTCTGTGTGTAGCTGTGTTCTGTGTGTGACTGTTCTGTGTGTAACTGTTCTGTGTGTAACTGTTCTGTGTGTAGCTGTGTTCTGTGTGTGACTCTGTTCTGTGTGTGACTCTGTTCTGTGTGTGACTCTGTTCTGTGTGTAGCTGTGTTCTGTGTGTAGCTGTGTTCTGTGTGTAGCTGTGTTCTATGTGTAGCTGTGTTCTATGTGTAGCTCTGTTCTGTGTGTAGCTGTGTTCTATGTGTAGCTCTGTTCTGTGTGTAGCTGTGTTGTGATACGCTATGAAATTCAATTGTTTTTTTAGGACAAAACAAACATATACATAGAACAATTTCCATGGCTGAGCTGAGTTCGAATCCAGCTGTGACACCTTGCAATCTCAAAGTCTGAAAATCCTATAGACCTCTTCTAAGACTGCGACTGAGATTCGAACAGAATTCTGTATAAAGCATCTCCATACCATATTTACATACAATTTTGTTTTGAGAAAAAAAATAATTTGGCCTTTCACTTACAGCTGCTTCAATGCCCGAGGGAATAAGATAGCCTGTTGCAGATATAAAGGTAGTCAGTTCGAATCCAGCTAGGGCTAACCCTTTTTTTTTCCAACTTCAAAATTACACTCAAACTGTTGGTGAAACTTGAGCTTTTTAAAATGTCAAGAATAGTTTGCAGGTCTCTTGGCTCTGAAGTCAATATTTAAATGATCAGGATATCTGCTTATTACAACCATACATTCAGTGTTCTATCATGATTATATGTCAAAATCCTACCTCGCTGACATTTTATTTGGAACAGACGTAACATTTTGCAAAAGGCAGATAAGAAATATCTAAATAATAGTTATTCAATGTTTCACAAAAGGCCAAATCATTTTAGAGCAGGTCCCACTTTATGGTCTCATGTTGCCATCTACTGCTGGAATTGTGCAATTCAATGCAATTCATTTATACTTTTTTGATGGAAAAAAAAACACTCTTATTGCAATATTTCCATTAGCGTAGTGGTTAATCATCTCTCTCACAACTTTGAAGGTTGTGAGTTCAAAGCTTTCTTGTGAAGACAGAGTTGATATTTGCTTTTTTTTCTGTGACATCTCTTTGCTGCTATGAAATCTTAAACATTTCTGTTAGCATTTTTTCCCCAAGGGTCCTCAACTTTGGGCCGTGCTTGGACCACGATCATTATATAATATATTTATTTGTTATTATTATTATTATTATTATTAAAAGCTTCATAGTCAAGTAGAACTATCTGTGGCCCTCTAGCTTTGCTGCTGTATATCATATTTACACAAAAACCATGCGATTGATGAATTCTTTATTATTCCATCAATATGTTGATAATCCAATTATCTCAAACAAACTGATTGCAAGCATTATAAGAAGAGATGTGTTTTTCATGTGCATAATTCTTACACACAGATCTGTGGACATTATAAGATTTATAACATTGATTATCAGCTCTTCGAATATAGCAGGGAGAAATATTATGTTTACACTCTCCACTAATGCAATGTATTCATTCCTGTGACCCTGGTTAACATGCAGGCTGTTTACGGAGGCACACCGTATCCCCTGACAACACAGTATGATATAGCAGCTTTACATATGTGAACGCTTATTTGAGGGAAGAAACCTCCTGTCTCAGTGGAAACTACAGTATTCGTGGTCAGAGCCCAAACCAGCTATAGGAACTGACAGTCTTACATTTGAATGTGCAAAAATCCCATATTGTTAATTTCTGTGTAATTTATGTTCATTTCTGTGAGATTCATACTGTACTTCCACTGACTATATATATCAATATCAAACTGGCACTGGGCATATTGTAACAATTCACCATTGTTTGATCCAGTAATGGGTCCATTATATTGTTAAAAGATTAAGTGTTAATATGAAATATGACTCATCCACCATTACATTAATGAATGAAACTAAAATTGTTTATTTGTATTCCTATTTGGAATGTCAAATGTACCAGATGGTAAACATACACTGAACAAAATTATAAAGGCGACACTTTTGTTTATGCCCCCATTCATCATGAGCTGAACTCAAAGATTGAATACTTTCTCCATGTACACAAAAGGCCTATTTCTCTCCAATATTGTTCACACATCTGTCTAAATCTGTGTTAGTGAGCACTTCTCCCTTGCTGAGATAATCCATCCACCTCGCAGGTGTGGCCCATCAAGGTGCAGATCAGACAGCATTATTGCACAGGTGTGCCTTAGGATGGCCATAATAACAAGCCACTGGAAAACGTGCAGTTCCACTGTATTGACGGGGTCAGTATCTGTTGTGACCACCATTTGCCTCACGCAGTGCAACACATGTCGAACACGATCCAGAGCATCCCAAACATGCTCAATGGGTGACATGTCCGGTGAGTATGCTGGCCATGCAAGAACTGGAATGTTTTCAGCTTCCAGGAATTGTGTACAGATCCTTGCAACGTGGGGCCGTGCATTATCATGCGGCTACATGAGGGATGAATGGCAGAACAATGGGCCTCAGGATCTCGTCACGGTGCTGTATCTCATGCATTCAAAATGCCATCAATAAAATGCAGCTGTGCTCGTTGTCCATAACACACGCCTGCCCATACCATAACCCCAGTGCCACCATGGGCTGCTCGATCCACAACGTTGGCATCAGCAAACTGCTCTCCCACACGACGCCATCTGCCCTGTACAGTGAAAACCAGGATTCATCCGTGAAGAGAACACCTCTCGAGACCCCGATGAGGACGACAAGCATGCAGATGAGCTTCTCTGAGATGGTTCCTGACAGTTTGTTGCAACAGCTGTCCAGGTGGTTGGTCTCCGACGATCATGGAGGTGAAGATGCTGGATGTGGAGGTCCTGGGCTGGTGTGGTTACACGTGGTCTGCGGTTGTGAGGCCGGTTGGATGTACTGCCGAATTCTCTGAGACGGCTTATGGTAGAGAAATGAACATTACATTCACAGGCAACAGCTCTGGTGGACATTCCTGCAGTCAGCCTGCCAATTGAACGCTCTCTCAAAACTTGCGACATCTGTGGCATTGTGCTGTGTGATGGAACTGCACGTTTTCGAGTGGCCTTTTATTGTGGCCAGCCCTAAGGCACACCTGTGCAATAATGCTGTCTGATCTGCACCTTGATGTTCCACACCTGCGAGGTGGATGGATTATCTCAGCAAGGGAGAAGTGCTCACTAACACAGATTAAGGCCTGTTGTGTACATAGAGAAAGTATTAGATCTTTGACTTCAGCTCATGATGAATGGGGGCAAAAACAAAAGTGTTGCGTTTATCATTTTGTTCAGTGTATATCAATATACAGTATCAATCAAATCCACAAATAATTTAAATAAAATTGAAGGGACCAGATCTAGACGACCAGGCAGAAACATTAATTAAGAAAACACATTGAATAAAGATAAAAGATAACGCTCACAGTTCAAGGCCAGTTCTCACATTCAGTAAACAGCTGTCCTCAGGAGTCAGGACCGAATTGGAGGATCAACAATGTTTCATTTTTGTGGGGTTGGATATGTACCAGGCTCAGATAGAATGCTCACTGTTGAGCAAACAGGGGTCTATGGCTTTGGCACAGCATCAACAACACCACCGTTAAAGGTTTCATTTATTTTGTAGCCAAAGGCGTGAAATATGGCATATATACGGCTGGAACTGGAAGTTCTATTAATCTCTCTCTCTCTCTCTCTCTCTCTCTCTCTCTCTCTCTCTCTCTCTCTCTCTGAGAGTTACACTGCCATGAAGAAATGGATTCTATCCCTGTGGTGGCCTGACAAGGCATGTCTACCACAGACACATCGGGCACATGTCTCCAAACTCTTGCACTATAATTCCTTGTGAAGGGAACATAATTCTCCTACGCACCTCATATGCATCCCACCCATCTGTATGCAAACACATATGGAATAAGACCAACTACAGTTCCACACTGTGCAAGTCAGGCAGGAGTATATGTCAGTGTTGTTTATACATGCTAATTGTAAGCTAATGCACTGTTTGTCAAATTCACCAAATATATCAATGAATTTTGCTATCTTACCATTCTCTGTGCGTGCTGAGTATAATGATTCAGTATACTTCTCCACTTCCCTGGCTCCGTCAATAGGAGCACTAACAAAGCGGTGAACACCGCTCACATCAATGCGTTTCAATGTGGGGGCGGAGCTTGTTTTGATTTGAGCTCAAATTATTAATTAACAAAAATGTTCTCCGTGAAGTGAAACGTACAGATGACGATCAGATAACAGCCTTGATGAAAAGCCACCAAAATCTATGCTGGCAAGTGGAACCCTTAAGTGACGATAATGAAATGAAGATGACAGAAAGAGAGAGAAGCTGTCTACATCAAAAGGGACAATATCAGCTCTTGTCTGTTCGCTGAAGCGCCGTTCCGTTAAACATAAGTAGATAAGTGTTAGTCTTACTGGGAACCTTGTCTGTCGGATAATTCCGCTTATGTTGTCTTAGGTTTATATGCTCTACATATCGGCAACAATCTATGTTAATACCAATGATTTAAAAGCCACCTTTAAAAAAAAAAACAACACTACTGAAAGTGAAACAGAGAACACACACACACCGCTTGCATTTCTAGTGTTTACTAAAGGAAAACAGGTAATTAGATCATTGCCCATGCCTGTTTTCCTGGGAACCACACCTCCCGACACCTCTCCCCCCCCCCCCACACACACACACACACACACACATTATGGGTAATGTTTCGGCAGGCTTGACTTTAACTGGAAGCTCTCAAAAGGTACTCTCAGAGCTAGCTGGTGCCAAGATCCACTCTCTAGACAGAGGGGTGTTTCGATTGACATGCACGATGACCAACCAGGTAACTCAATTACCGATATTACAAATAAGTTGCATGTTAAACTTTCACTGAGGAATTTGTTTGGAAACTTTACAACAGGACTCTGGCTGTTTACAGGTCTTCTATATCTATTATTAAGTAGGCAGGCTATATGGTTACTGATTAAAATAAATGGAAAAACTGAAATTGGTAAATAAAGCACTGCACTAGCGTCACACCGGAATTACGGAGTGACAATACTAACTAACAGTCAATGAAAATCGACAGCACCACTTCCTGAGAGTGCTGTCGCGCTTGCTTGGAATCCATTGCAGATCAGAAGTCGATATTTCTGTGTCTGTATTACCGACTTCCAATCTAAATGTGTCCCTGTGCATCTGCTCGGGAAAACATGGACGTCCGCAGCAAACTGATGTTTGTGGCAAGTCACTAAACTTTACCAAGCATCTACAGAGTCCACAGCATCATTCGTGAGGAGAAACACTTACACTAGAACAGCTGATTTAACAGATTATCACACTAAAAGAGGTGGAAGGAGAATCTTATAGACTACTGCATGCTTGCAATTATGTTTCACAGCGCCACGTTGCTGTGATGTCATGTGCGTTTACCTCGGCAAAGGGGTGGGGCTTAGATCGATCAATTGTGTGGGTCTCTTGGGTGCGTCCATACTGTGATTGATTCAGGTTTTTGTCCCCACCGCCACCCCCTACTCCCCTACCTCTTCTCCAGCTAGACAACGTGGATGAGCAGGCAGCCCAGATACGCAGGGAGCTAGATGGAAGGCTGCAGCTAGCAGAGAAACTGGCTAGGGTAAGTAGAATTTTTTATTTTGCTCAGGATCTTTCCTAAATTAGTGAAATTACTTGTTAAGTATATACATTGCAGCTGTGATATTTTTTAAATGCGACCTTTAAGGGTGACTGAGGACCGTCACACCCGGGATTCAAACCTCTCTCCTACGAATTACAGAGCGAATGCCTTAACAAGGAATCCTAAAGCCCAAGGAATCTAGTGTCCATCACTAGCACGTTCTTGAGGTATCAGAGAGTGAGGTTTTTGTAACACACTGCCTGCAGCGCTAGCGGATAGCCACCAATACATTCACCCCCCTAAACCTCACTCTGAAGTCTGTCCACCTTGACGTTGCCTGCATGAAACTACATGGTAAGAACCAATGGGGCAAAGCTTTTTAAAATATGGTTTTAAAAGCTTTTTTTTCCTCCACGGGTTACCGGTATACTTCTAGTGGTAAGCACTAAGTTTGTGCAACTTTTGTGCATTCGTGCAACCACACGATTGGCTAAATATGTTAAGGTTTGGCAATTCTATCAATTTGCTCTTACAGTTGCTGTTACAGACTCCTATACAGTAGGGTTCTATTCAGAAGTGGTCTGTTTCTTCAACTAGGCATCTGGTACAGTTTCTCACAGCTGGGGACCTTCAACAATGAGTCATTGTGCGCGACATGCATTACATTTTTACATAAACATAATAAATCCATAAACGATATATACGAGTGCCACAACATTGCCCTCCTGTACGCTCGCAACTCAGACATTTTTATGACCACCTGTGACAGTACCCACGGCCATTTTGGCTTATTCTGTTTACTACTGGCCCACACTTTCATTGCAGTCTGCTCCCATGAGAGCCTCATCATTTATTAGCAGTAGATCTGTGTTTAAGCCATGAATGCAGCCTTGTATTTGTTGCTAAGAAACCCCTGTCCTGCCCATTAGGATGTCCCCTCCATACGCTGGAAATGATCACCACTGCCCAAAGGAATTGTCGAGTATGAAAGTGTGTTACTAAAGCCGTGGTGAAACATCAATGAGGGGAAGACCTAAATGTAATATAAGACCAAAATGGTATTGCCTACAACAAACTGTGAATTTTGAAATGTAACAATCAATTATTAGACATTTTAAACTGGTTGTTACAGTGGAGATTGGTGTGAAGGGATGTAGCTTTTCTCTGGAGGCCAAACAAATGTAGTATGAGTAATACTGCATTGTGAGCAATCTGACCTTTACAGACCAGAATCGTCATTCCCCTTCAGTGATCAGTACAGCCTCTAACCATTGTATTACATGTTTTTCTAATTCTGTTATTAGTTTGAGTTGTATTATAAAAAAAAAATGTTTATCTGGAAAAATGCAGTATATACAAAATTATTCTCTGGAAATAGATTTAATAAAATATTGAAAAACCAGCCTGTCAGATTTGGACCTCAGGTGAGACATACTTTTTGGATTGTAGCCAAACATCTCTGATCTATCCTGCCAACCTTTCTTTCAGTTGGAAACTATACTGTGTCAGTATACAGTATAGTTGCACTAGGTTCCAACTGAAAGAAAGTTCAGCTTGGAGGGTGAAAACATATCTTCCCAAAACGACAGTTGCAAACTGGAAGGATAAAGTAAGGGCTTTTAACCTAATCCTCTAACGTTGATCACTTCTGTCTTGGCTGTAGGAGAGACGCTTCCCTAAGTTCATATCCGCTGACATGGAAGCGTTGTACATTGAGGAACTACGATCTTCCATCAACCTTCTGATGGCCAACCTGGAGAGCCTGCCTGTGTCCAAAGGAGGGCCTGACATCAAACAGAAGCTGAAGCGTTCCTCCTTAAACAACTCCTTCCTGGACATGGGAGACGAAGGAGATGTCCTCTCTAAGTCAGATGTGGTTCTCTCCTTTACTTTGGAGGTATGTGTGTGTGTTCATGCACGGGACACACACACTATATGAGCAAGGGAATATGTCTTTCTTTCCGGCATGTTATTCTTGTGCAGCCAAACTCGACGTCATAAATATTGAGAGAGGCATGGTGGTCCGCAGGTGGTTCTGCCTCTCTGGTGGGTTAATGAGTCAGCCAGCTACACACCAAGTGTGGTCATTACCTCATCAGAACAGCGGTGCCTGCAGGGGACCAGCCCCCCAGGAGTGGAATGGATTATAGTACAGCCAGACTGAAAGACAAGCTAGTGCAACAAAGAACGATCAGCTATTCAGGAGAACTTCTGTTTTTTTCACCACAGATAAATCACGGGGCTTTATTGCAGAACATTTTTTAAAGCATGACCATGAACTTAAATTGTCTGTATTGATACTGGAAGCATTGCTATGCTTAGCTATAGTACACGTTTATGTTAAAGTGTCAACAAAGTTTTACATCTCCCGCAGTTGCCAAGGGTGAAATGAAATGACTGCATAGGGAAATTAAAATGAGTGATTGTTTATAATATGTTGTTTTTGTGAGAGGGAACTTTTTGTTGTTGTTGTTCTTTAATGCCATTCTTTACAGTGTTTATGTGTGCCACTACATTTGTGAAAGAAAAATACGTTGCGCAGAGCTTGTTAACCACCTGTCTCTGTGCACTGCATACAAAACATTTCAGGTGATTTGAGAGCCGATGGTATGAATCACAGAAGCGTCTCTGTGGAAAGTTGTGTGTTTATTGCCTTTACTGTACCCAGATTGTGATCGTGGAGGTGCTGGGCCTGAAATCTGTGGCTCCCAACCGGATCGTCTACTGTACCATGGAGGTGGAGGGCGGCGAAAAGCTTCAGACAGACCAGGCAGAGGCCTCCAGACCACAGTAAGTTAAGACAAAGTCCTTGTAGGCGAGTGTGTCTGCTCGGCAGCCATCTTGGTAAGGTCAAAGTCGTTGTAGGCGAGTTGTAGGTGTTAACGGTGACCAGCTTGGAGGATTCGTTGTCTCTATATAATGTCTGTGCTTAAACGCTTGCTCTCCGGTGTTCCTATGGGTGGTCATCATACCTTTGATTCAAGGTTATTCTGAGTAAATATTGGATGAGGTCCAGGGAGCGGGGAGGCACATTCTTCCAAGACGTCACACTGTTTTAATTTGTTGTGTCAAACCTGAATCTAAGCTGGCTAGATGTATGATGACAAATCACATGTATTTGATGTCCCAGTGGGGCGACAAGGCAAGAGGTTTCCATTAGATGATTTGACAGCTACAAGATGCCACTGGTAATGAGTGGTTGCTGTACCGTATACAGTATAGGACACATTAAAGTTACAGTCAGTTATTGCAAGATAACTTAGGAGCACATTACCAAAGCTCACTCCCATTTGGTCTATTTTGATTTATGGGTTCCTTCCTTTTAATCTACCAATAAGAACAGTGCCAAAACTCACATCTCCTTGCATTTCGCTAGTTTACTGTTCTCTGTGCATGCTGATATTAATGCGGTACTTCTACACAGCCCTTGCTCCGTAAATAGGAACATAAACAAAGTGGCGAACACCGCACACAACAACAATGCCGCTTGGCTTTGCAATGCGGCCCCAATGTGTGGGGCGGAGCTTCTGAAGCCCCTGTCCGCCAAAGCATTTTTTTTCTCATGCCAGCATTATTTTTCAATTGACTCCAATGGAAGCACCGCGTT
This sequence comes from Forbesichthys papilliferus, assembly GCA_025399855.1. NCBI lineage: Eukaryota > Metazoa > Chordata > Actinopteri > Percopsiformes > Amblyopsidae > Forbesichthys > Forbesichthys papilliferus. The sequence goes on from JAODOY010040419.1 coordinate 19,766, forward strand.
TTTCAAAGGCTTCTAAAAATGCCAGGAGTGTGGTGTTGCGCTTGGGCGATTATTTCACACCGAACACCGTTTTTCAAGTTGAAAAATGTTCAGCTTTGGGTGAAACGCCTCGCCCATCGGTCACCATTTCCCCGGCCGTCCAATCTCAGCGGTGACGGGGCAGGACAATAACTACGAGCAAACATCACATCCTCCTCCTTGCACACAACAATGGTGAAGTTGATAGTCAGATGACGTCCCCCGGACTACCACAACAATATTAATACGAAAAATAATGTATAGAATACTACAAATTAACTTATTTGTTAATAACACAAACTAGCATCTATTTGCAACATATAAATTCCCACGGAGATTCTGTTTCATAGCAACCAAAGCGTTTTAGCTGAAAGAAACGCTGCGCATCCAAAAATGCTTCCTAGCCAAGCTTTGGTGGACACGCGGCCTGAGGGAGTTTGTTTGGATTTGAGCTCAAAGTTAGCAAGCGTTAGCAAGCGTTACACTGAAGGCGTCAAGAGATGTCAGAGTTTTAGATCTAGTTTCTATTTAACGGGGCATCAACACCAATACGTGTGTATA